>VMDR010014277.1:5849-23842 GCA_007922815.1 Macrotus californicus | reverse complement strand
ACTGTGGCTAATGTAAATATCCTTTTTTTTTTTCTTGGGGATCAATTTTAAAAAAAAAAATAGTTAAGAACTAAAATAGTGAATAAATATATGAATTGTGAAAAATTCATTCTATTAACAACAGCAGAAGGGATTGTTGTTCAATTGTTTTTCATTGTGTGGATGGATGTTTGAGAGAGAGAGAAAAAAACAAATAGATGTCTTCTTTCTGAAATTTATTAGGATTAGTGACTTGGTCTTATGAACATCAGAGTTAGTGAAATGCCTCCTATGTGAAATGCATGTTCACATTTTCCCTTGTTACATGTCCTTTATCTTCTTTTTACCTTCTTTGCCAAATTATTCTTATTCATTCATTAAAAAAATGTACTGAGATCTAATTACCATATATTCTGAGAGAAATGGGAGGAACCTATCATCCCCTTTGTTGTCACCCACTGCTCTGTGGGGTAGATAGACATGTAAGTACGGTCTGAGAAGCACAGTGACAAAGATAATGCAAGGAAGCACAAGGACTGGAAGACGTTACAACTGAAAATATTATAGAGAATATAATTAAGTACTTACGCCTCTGAAAAACAATTATTAAATGTTAACTACATATAGCTATATATTATTGGTAGAGTTTGGGATGGGATAGTCAAACAGAGAAATTGCAGTATTTCTTTTGATGAAGGTTAAATAATTAATGAGAGAAGATATATTTCTATGACTGAAACAGAGATCACTGATAAATATAGGAAAACATTTGAGCTGATCCATAAATACCAAGCTTCTGGAAAGACCACAAATAAAAAGTTAGAGGTCATTGTTGGCTGCAGGCTGCTACCATTGGGGCATCTTTGTGACATGGCCAGAAAACCTCTACTTGCCCTACATGCTGGGTACTCCAGTTAGTAAAGTCCCAGAAAGGGGAAATCAGAACAGTTAAGCTTTATGCAATGTAGAAGATAATCTTGAAGTTCAGGAATTGGGGAGATACAGTAATTTATTTTTCAGCTCATAGAAAGAAGGGGTTGATAGCAACAGTTTCCCCAGTTAGCAGGCAGGCTCCCTACACAGCTGTGCTGGCCTATTTCAGTTAGGATCCTTTAGGACTGACATCACCCCTGGTATGCCAGTCCTAGGTTGCTTATGAGCCAGTACTGCCGATCAAGCTGAAAGTCAACCACATGGTATGGTTGTTATGATATAGACAGAAAATACCATGAACTCGTCTCATTCTGGTAAAAACACCAAGTTTGAAGCCAGCTCTCTAGAAAAAGAAAGTTAGTAAAAATGACAAGACTGTAAAACTTAGACACATTTTCCTGTGATTATCTCAACTCATGATGAGTCAAGGAATGCTCCCACTCAAAAAAAAAAAAAAAGAAAAGAAAAAAGAAAAAGGCTATGCTTTTTGTGCTATGAAGAGGTCACTTTTGAGTCACGTGGCTCATGAGAACACAAGATCCAGCAGAACGTGCATAATGAAGGAAAGGTGGAATGGAACTTAAATCCTTAGGTGTGAGAAACTTAAATACTTAGACCCAGAACCTGAAACAGACAAATTTAAAGCAGAGCTGCCTCTTGACCAGAGAAACCAGACTCGACATGTGAGGTTAGGAAACAGCAGATCCATGGAGAACCAGAGCTGTGTGACGGTCTCCATAAGTCCTTTCCTCTCTTCACTTGGTTCACACACAGTTACGGTGCCTGTGTATAGGAGGCATTCTACTGGATACTGCTGAAAATGCAGAAATTCACAGGAAACTATTTTTTTTTCCTGAAAAAGTTTTAAATTATATTTTGATTAAGTCATAATAAAGGGAAGAACCAAAACACCAGATCACATCGCATCCAAACATAAACCCAGTGCAAAGCGCGACAAGATAACTGGGTTAAAAAAAAGTGAGTACAGCCCCGGCTGGTGTGGCTCAGTGGACTGAGCGCCGGCCTGCAAACCGGAGGGTCGCGGGTTCTATTTCTAGTCAGGGCACAAGCCTGGGTTGCGCCGGGAGAGGCAACCACACATTGATGTTTCTCTCCTTCTCTTTAAAAAAGAAAAAAAAAAAAAATGAGTACGAAGTACAGAGGTTAACCACACTTCACTGAATAAAATTACACAAATCAAATCTCCTTTAATGTAGTTATAAGGATGTAAGGATGAACTTTGTGCAACTACTAAGTTTGAATAACAGTTTACCCCATGATATGCTAGAGAACTATTTTCTGGTTTATTAACATATTGATAAAAAGAAATGAACATGTATTAACACTCACTGAAGTGCACAAATGCATTCATTTACTCATTCTCTCTCAAAAGTCTTCAATATCCATGTGGTCTTTCAAGGAAAAAAAAATTCCTGGTGTAACAAGATTCTTTTGTAGTTCACTAGTGACCACTATTGGACATACTTCTCTCAACTTATATAAAGCAACAGCACTGGCTGACATGAAAATAATAACGGAGGCCAGATAATGGTCCTGAACAGACTGAAACACTAAAAACAGGAGCCTGAGAAAACAAAAATGCAGCTGACCATGTCTAGACAAGAAACTTCACAAAAGCATGAAGAAAATAATGTTAAAAGAAATGCCTCACTATGTTTTGCAGATTTATGTAAAAGGACCCTTAGGTTTGATTTAAAGACAATCTAGGCATGATAATAAACAAAAGATGTAGAAGGAACCCTTAGAGAAAGGTGCTTGTGCGTACGTACACACACATGCATACACACGTACACACATACAAACACCCTTACTGGAGCAGGCCACAATCGGCTGTAAATAAGGGATTTAACATTCATTCCACAAGCTAATGGTGCTTCTCTCCATCCAAGACAGACCCACTTAGATAATAGTGGAGGAGATTGCCAGAGTGACCGAAGGGAATGGGCTATTGTGTTTGACTAGTTTCCATGTATAAATTAGTGCAGAGAAGAAAAAGAAATTCAACAGAAAAACACATGTACTTTATTATAATTCCGAGTGTTACTCTTGCAACTTCCACAATAGCAGGAGAAAGAGCTTAAAACCACTTAAAAGAAACAAAAAGCAAATGCAAATTTGATGAAATGCCTTTCTGACAAGAAGTGATTTGACTTTAAGTTTGGATGGACACATATGTCAATGGCTGGTCATGGTTTCTGCAACATTCCTTTGGAGCTAAACAATTGGGGACAGAAAAGGGAGAATGAAAAAGGGAAGCGGGGCGGGAAGACAGAGGGAAGTGGGGTTATGTGGCTTCATTTGACCCGAACATCAGGGTGGAAACCTCTCGATCAGCACTGCTGTCCTAGGGGTCCAGAATGAAAATAAAGTCTCTCATATGAGCTTTGCATAAAAATATGGGTGGTAGCTTAACACAGATACAGAAGACAAGGGACCCCATTTTTCTCAGGAATAATGTTCCAAATAAAAAGGACTTTGGTGAACAGCATGCGATATTTCTCCACACTCAAGAACCAAGTCAGATTCAGATGATTCAGCCATCAGTGACATGACAGTTGTTTTGAAGTTGCAACTGGCTTTCCACTAAACAAACAGGATGTTTTCCAATTAAATTAAAGGGATTTTTCAAAATTGCTTAAATTAATTATAGGAGTAGACAGACTCTGTAATATATAAAGGAACGATAGAAAACACAAGCTAACCCGTTCAATTTCTCTATCTAGACTGACGGTTCAAGGGTGGGAGAAGAGAGAGAAAGAGAGAGAGAGGCAGGGAGAGGGAGAAGCACTGATGCAAGAGAAAAAGACCAGTTAGTTGCCTCTCGTAGGCTCCCAGACCAGGGATCAGACCCACAACCTAGGTGTGTGTCCTGACCAGAAACTGAAGCCACAGCCTTTGGGTGTATGGGACGACACTCCAACCAACGGAGCCACCCTGGCCAGGGCACACTTCTAGTTCTGAGTCAACTACTGAACAGACTAAAAGTCACTTTCTCTCAGGCCAGTAATTTAATTTTGGCTACAAAGCTAAAAGGGGCAGTTAATGAGCTAGTGTAACAGTTACCTATAATATGTACACATCTTTAAGGGCCAAGATGATGCAAAAAGCCTAATATCTCACAGTCCACAGACCGACCTATGCCATTGCTTCCATCATCACTAAACATTTTATAGTCACAGTGCACAGCAAACAAGTCATTTTCTCTCCATTATGTGTTTGACTTGGGGGCTCGAATATATAAGCTTAGTATTTCCTTATCTGTAAAACGGGTTTAAAAATGTCGTATTTGGAAAGGTACTGTGCAGATGATTTTCAAACCGCTGGCCTCGTGTTTGGTCCCTTCGGGTACCCAGTACACGGCAGGTATGCTCAGTGCCGTTACCACCCTGCACAGGACTGACACCTTAGCTCTCACCAGTCAGTTCCCTTTCTTTTCTAGCATAACAGAACTCCCAGAATCCCTGTTCATCTAAACCTAGGTATGAAACAAACCTGGGTTTGATTTCACTTTATCCTCAATTATTGTAATTTAAGCAAAATATGTCTTATGTTTTAAATCTGAAATGTCTCATTATGTGTTCAAATACACATATGAAGAGTCAACATATCAAAGAGGGATGTGATGCATTTACCAAATGGGTAACAAAACAACCTATTCCCGAATGGGAAAGTTTTTCCAAAGTAAAATGAGATCATACTTCATGTGGAAGATACCAAAAAAGTAACGTGCACTGGTAATTTGCTTTATGACACAATTAGATGGGAAAATAACACACAGTTTTTTTTTTTTAAATCATAAAGAAGAAAAGACGAGGCAACCTAATGGTCTGTGTGTAAGTAACACGTCCCATATGGAAAAAATGAGGCCCCTTTCATAAATTGCTTGCTTCAGTAGTCATAAAGCACACCTAAACATTCTACTTTTTATATTCCTCTGAGCAACTAAAACTCACAGTCCACTCATGCCTAAAATTCAGTTTGCCTTTACATTTTCAAGAAAACTTAAAAATACATTTCTATATTTACAGCATTTGTAATGTAGCATTATGATTTCTTGGCCACAGTGATGCACATAAGTGGGAATGTATAAAATAGTTAATCACTGGCTGATTACTCTATCTGATGAATCTTCCTGGAGTTTTTCAATTTGTACCAAATGGCTTACTTCCCTTCTTCATAATTATAGTGCAGATCAAATTTGCCAGAGTGAGTGCAATCAGAACAAAACATTCCTTCGCTATCGACGAATCAATGCAACCTATGTATTTGTTGCATTTTTACCTTGTTCCCTTCTTGCCGTGTTGCCTTCCGAGGAAGTGCTGGCATGCCACAGATGTGACAGGGAGAGCTGCAGTCACGTTTATTTGGAATCAGCGTGTGGAAGTTTTGGAATCAAACCTTCAGATGAGGTTTACTAAGCTGCCTGCCCAGAACACTCTGGTTTAAAAAATGTGCATTGCTATTAATATTTTGAGTGTAGATTTTTTTGGACAGTAAATGTTCATTTTCTGCCCATAAAACCAAGTATGAGTCACAATGGAACATTTACTTTGAGTCAAAAATGCAGTGTGTGCTGATGTTCAAGAGCAGAGCATCTTATCACTGTGACTATGGAAAGCAGCCATACGGAAAGTCAGCATTTTCCCCTTCTTCAAAAGCAGATCTGAGATCAAAGACCATAATCCTCAATTCATAAATACCAGCATGAACTTGTATCCATAGATGACTTGCAGTAATTATGAGCTCTAATCCAGGTTGGCTGCAAAGAGGCTCTCATTCCCTCTGTTACCTGGTTCCATAGCACATGTTCACAGAGGGAGAAGAAATCTTAAAAGGCGGTGGGGGAAAGCCCCTCACAGCCCATCCTTCAAAAAATTCCAGGAATCACACTGAGTGAGTTTGATTTGAGGACGCCTGTCACCCAAATGCCAAGCATACACACCACCATTTATACAGTCCCCAGCTCAGAACCTCTGTGTAGTCTCTCCCAAAGTTCATGTCTCGATATTATTATAGACCTCTAACTAATCTCACAAAGTCTGGCAGACTTCATTTTGCTTGGGAAGTTGGGATTAAAGTTCTGAAAGAATTTTTTTTAATCATGTAGGCTATTTTACCTGGAGTATGAAGATAAAGATACACCCCACACCCATACACAGCACCCCAACAGCACCCAGACTAAATGGCAATAGCAATGTATAGAAAGGAAAAGGCATTTACCAGGAGCAGGAAAGCCAGAAAGAGGAGCGGTGTGCCAGGAGTTGCCCGACGGCAGCATTCCATGCTTGGATCCTTGCCGGAATCCGAATCGGACACTGAATAAGCTGCTAAGTGCTCCTCTGCCTGCTGTCACATCCAGTCCTGGTGCTAACACTCCAGCCCTGCCTATCAGCTTCCATCAGCCCCGCTCACATTTCCTGACTAGGGGTGGGTGGGTAGGTGGATGGGTGGGGGGTAAGCTGAATGGAATCTCTCTCCGAGCAGGCAGCCAGCCAATCAGGCTCCTGCTAATCAGACATGCTGAATAACAAAGCCAGGGGGACAGAGAAAGTGTAACAGTGCGAGCAAAAAAAAAAAAAAAAGGGGGGGGGGGAGGACGAAAAAGAAAGGAGACCAGAGCACGCAGCAGAGCGAGAAGAGAAATGCAGAAGATGCAGAATTGCACAAGATGAAGCCAAGCCCTGTGCTGTTAACTAACCTGGTTAGTTCTTTGTGAGATCCTTCTCTTTGCCAGGTACGTGTGCTGATGCCTGTTACTTTGTAAAGTACAGTAGCTCCCTGTGACTCTGCATTGTTCCATTCAGGAGAGAAACTTAATCCCTGTCAATATATAACATATGCCATAAAGGGAAAGAATCACAGACAAAACCTGACTTAATGTGCCCTTTAAATGTGTTCTGTACAACTGCTTTATTCCTCTTCCATAAAGTTGCTCTTTATTTTCCCCCTTGACTTGGAAAAGGGAGACTATATAAATTTTTGAAAGTTACTCACTAAACCTGAATAGTGGCATAAGTTACTTTGTATATTAATGGCTTGATCTGTACGAAAGGGAAGTCAATTCTTCTAAAGTGACAATTTAAAACATCCAAGGTTTACTAAAGCTAAATGCACAATTAGACATTTAGATCCACTCGTTTTAAAAGAAGCCCTTAACAAAGACTCAGGATGAGTGGCACTGAAAATTGGGGTTGAGGAACAGCCTGGTTTTGACACACTGCCAGCTCTCAAGTATCTGCTTTAGCGAGGAAAGAGGGAAAAAAGGGTGAATTAAATCCTCGGTTAATCCCAAAACCCTTTAACTGACAGTTTCAGCCTCCTCCTTCTTCATGTCCTTTATCAGAGCTGCTACAATGCAGCAGAAAAGGCTGAAGTGAGTTTTGCCTCCGTTTTCCTTCCTCTGCTGCCAGAGGGCTGGATGCAAAGATGACCTTCCAGGTCCAGCCCTGCCCCGGAGGAAGTGCTAATGAGCAGTGAAACGGTGACACAAGGCCAAGACAAGGTCAGGCGGCTTCTGAGTCAGGTTAACCCACCAGCAAGCAAAATTTCATTCTGCCAGCAGAGGACTTGATTCCAGTATTAGAAACGTGTCAAGTGTCCAACAAAGACATCTTTCTCCTTATCTCCTAAGGAAATCGTTGAGTTTTTGAAAGAATGAAATAGCAAACTTCGTCTTATATTTCCATAGGTATGTCCCCAGGAAGTTTTTCCTTTATAGGTCTCTTAATAGCCGAGAAACAGATATGGTTGGGGCAGAAGACACTCAGAACGAATGTTCTTTCCCTTCATGAAAAAATGCCAACAAGAGGCACGAGACACACAAATATGGAACACCTGATGAAGCCATAAAGGCATGTGAACACAGGCAGCTCTGCACACACGTATCTGCAATGCTCCTTTTCAAAAAGGTGAAGAAAAGCAGGCTGTTCAACTTCAGGTTACTTTCTTCATAAGGCAGAGCAATTAAAGACAAAAGGGCTTTAAAATTCCCATTTTAAACCTGGGAGGAAAGTCAAGGGCATACAAGATCCACCTTTTGCTCACCTAGAAAAGTAGGTAGTGCAAATCCATAACACAGAAGGCCTGTTCTTAAAGCATGCATTTCTCTTTCACAAAGATTCGTGTAATAAATCTCTCCAAAACTACCTAATGCTCATAAGCTAAAGAGTGTTCATGAGTATCTGTAAAAATGCTTGACGGCCATTATCTGAAATCTTTATCATATTAAAAAATGATTTGATTGAAATAAACCCTCATTTATGTTATATGTCTCCCTGTTACACATTACAGCTTTCTGCTACAGGGTTTTCTTTTCCTTCTCTCATAGTCATTAACTAAGAGTTCCAACTAGTTCTGTAAAAACATGGAATATTTCATCTCACACCACTTTCTCCTTCGATGCACATACATTTCATACATTAGGTAGGTCAGAAGGGAAGAACAGGTGGTGGAGAAGTAATAATGGTAACAATGGTGATGAGACAATACCATTTGTAGAAGACTAGGAAAAAAAAGGTTGGTGAGAGAATAACTGGTAGCCACTTGTTTGGTAGTCTAGGATCCTTCCTGCTTCGGAAATAAGTACTGTCTAGATAGGCCGAGTCCGAGATTTCTGCCTCGGAGCTTTGAGCACATGTCAATGTACAGCAAGATGGTCACCTCAAGTTGCTGACTGGTAGAGTATTTTTAAGTTAAGCTCTAAATCATTTGTCCAATGACTGGAGGATGCCCACTGCAGTGTCTCGTGCTTCTGGTCCCTATGCTGGTAGCATTTCCTTTCTTGTTGGGGTTGCCCCAAGGACCCAGGAAAGGCAGTGGCACAGTCAAGCACCACACTCTGTAGGGCAAACCCACATTTACTGTAACTTCAGAAATAGGAGCACAAGGTCAAGTTGGGTTAGGGTGATTGAGGTAAAATTTAGGGATGAGCTAATTTTGATAACTAGCAAAGTTTATATGATATAGCTTTAAAGTTCACAAAATTTTACATCCGCAATCTCATTTGACCTTACGACTGCTCTGTAAAGCTGATTACGTAGTTCACCCCACTTTAGCTCCATGAAAACTGAGGATCAGACAAATGCAGTGACTTGCCTCAGGCACCACTGGCTAGAACTGGCTTTTGAACGAGGTCTTCTGACTTTGACTCACTCTCATCTCATATGTATACACATACACACATATATTTCTGTGTGTGTGTGCACACACACACTCACACACTTTCAGTTGTTGGTAGTGGCATCATAGTGGTTAGAGGAGAAGTTTATACTGAAGACAAGGGAGCCAGAGGCAGGCTACCCAGGTTTTACTATGGGTATACATTACCTGACAGTGGAAAGTGTCTTACATTAGCATATAGCTTCTCTGTCTCCTATTTTCGTCATTTCTAAAACCTTTATCAGTGCCAAGGGCAAATAACATCAAACTCTAGGTAATCTAGATCCATACTAACGGCAACCTGGGAGAGGCCTCTTATGGCATCTGAGCAGGGCGTTGGCCGAGTTCCTTTTTTCCTCTCCAGGTATCTAAATTAAAGCTGTCTGCCAGTGTCTGAGCAGCAGCAGCCGCAGCCGCAGCAGCAGCAGCCGCAGCAGCAGTAGCCGCAGCCGCAGCAGCAGCCCTGGCTGCTGTAATACTGGTTACCAGCTCCCTGCACAATATATTAGGTGAAATAAAAGCAGAAGCAAGAGTGTCAGGGCTGTCTGAAGCATCATTCCAAATGGTATGGATTTAACAATACTTAATTTAAAAAACACCAGCTTGGACAGGAGCAAGCTGTTAACATTCAGTGTACTTTATGGCAGGAAAGAGTGAGCTAAACTCTTGGAATTTCTATCCCTGGGGAGAGTAGGTTACAGTGTTCACGATGGAGCCACCTGTCTCTTCCTGAGGTTGGACCTTCTTGCGTGGCCCTCCCGTTGAACTGGGGTTGAAAGGGCAGATGGTCTCCTGAAAATAACTCAGGGATGGGGGGTTTGACTAGCTCTGGGTAGGGCCTCATCTCCCCTCCTGAAAGAGGTGGTTATGGCGGCGCCTGGGCCTCACTATCCTCACAGGCATGTGTGGAAGTTGTGTGATTTCCCTGGCTAATTCTGAAAATTAAAGGGAGGAAAAATGGTGTGAGAATGAATAATATAAAACTACAGGAAGCCGACTGCTGGTCTCAGGGATGGAGCTGGAATTTGAGCAGGTGTCTAGCTCTCTGATTCACCTAATATCCATGTGATTGGAGTGTTTGCTAAAATTTTCAAATCATCTTTCACACCTAACCTAATGTGATGTGAACAGAAACTCTATAGGGTAGAGAGTAATTTTTATCTCTTTTACTGATGAGGAAATTACTGCTTTTTTAAATAATAAGTGGGTTTATCAAAGTTACTTATTAGCAGGTGAAAAAATTGGAGCCATATCTAAGGTGGTTTGCCTTTCCCTGGGACAACTCTCTGAGAAGTTGATGAAAATAGCTACATTTACTGAGTCTCTCAATAATTGAATCTTATATTTATTATTTCCTTTAATTCTTACAATAACCCTATAGAGTAGGTACACTTATTATCCTCTTATGGGTGTTATTTATGACAGATCCACCATCAACATTCATACCAACCAGTGCCTTCCTGAAACAGAGAGGCCAGAAACTGGGGAACTACATTTCCCAGACTACCCTGCAGCTAGAGTACTAAACTTAAGTTAGATTTGGCCACTCAGAAATACTTCCATAAGATTTGGAAGGTGGAAGGGAGGCAGAGACCTCACCTTGCTGTTTGTGGTTATAAAAATAATTATATAGCCCTGGCTGAAGTAGCTCAGTGGATTGAGCGCGGGCCTGCGAACCAAAGGGTCACCAGTTTGATTCCCAGTCAGGGCACATACCTGGATTGTGGGCCAGGTCCCCAGTGAGGGGTACGTGAGAGGCAACCACACATTAATGTTTCTCTCTCTCTCTTTGTCCTTCCCTTCCCTTCCGTTCTAATAAAAAATAAATAAAATAAAAAACCAAATAACTATATAGAGCAATATGGTTTGTCAGCAGCCACGCTAGCCAGTCATTACCTTTGGGGAATGCAGTTGACTAGATGGATGAGAGAATGTGGGCATGGTTCTTGCAGCCCTTACAATTCCATTCAGCAGATGACTTCTGGTCAAGAGGCACCCACTCCTATGGTGAGCGGGTGCTGTAGAGTAGCATGGGAGTCTTCACAAAGCTCAAAGTAGAGACTTTTTCCATTGGTGATTCCAATTTTCTGTTAGTTAATTAATACCCCATAATATAGCACCTTATGCTTAAATTAGCAAGGATAAATTCTGTTCTCTGCAACAGAATCATTGATTGTTATATCCTCTTTAACAGGGGAGAAAACTGAGGCCCAGAGATTTAAATGACTTGCCTAAGGTCTCATACCCAGAGAGGGGAAAGGCCAAGATCTGAACCTAGAGCATCTGTGTTCAAAGGGCCATGGAATTTAAAGAAGGGAGAGGTCATTGCCAGTTTGGGGACTCAGTGAGGAGTACCCAAGGGGAAGAAATAGAAATTGAAAAAGACCTTGAGATACACAGAGTCTTTTAGAAGATGAAAAGACAAAGAGAAAAACCAGAGGCAAGTAGAACAAAGTAAGCAGAGAGAAAGCAGGAACATTTGAGACCTAGGCTTTTACTTAACCTAACCCACACTACGTTAGGCTATTTTAGGGGGAAAAACATGTTTTTAAATTCTTTGTCCCACTGTCTCCCTCTCCCTACAAAGTGTCTAGCATGGCATGTTCTACAGGGAAGGAACACAACAAATTTTAAAATTTGATTTGTCTCTAAGTGCTCAAAGCACTCCGAGCCTCAACTCACGTTATTTCCTAGTACCTGCAATGCTTAATTCAAGACTTCTCAGACTGTAGGTGCTCGGTTGGAATCTGTGAATAATTCTGAAGGCTGCTTGGTGTGGCACAAAGAACCCAGATTTTGGAGCCAGTCAGTTCGAATCCTAGCTGTTCCACTGATTATTGGAAAAACTTTAAGAGAATACTTTGCCGAAAGTGTCTGAGCTCAGTCTTTCGTTTGTTTTGTTTTTGTTCTAAGCTGTTAAATGATGAGAATAATGCTTAGCACCAGAGGGCTGGTGTGGGCAGTATAGCTCAGAGCTTGATACAAAGTAGAGATCAATAAATCATTACCACAATAAACAGTGGGTATGTGAGTGTGTACCACACTCATCTTTCAACTTCTCTATGTGCTTGAAAATCCTAATAAGACATTGGAAAATTCATTGCTATAATTTAGATGGTAATTGCAGGACTTTTTCTTCCCCTAAACAAGCAAACAAACAAACACAGAGCAGAGCCCTGAACTGAATGGGTAGGATAGAATTGTTCACCGGCCCCAAACTGGAGGTCTGTCTCCATTTTTCTACATTGCGGCTATTGTGTCACAGAACTCAGAACTTTCTGGTTGAATTACATCCAACAAACGCTTATAGGGCACTTACTGTATGCAAGGCATGATAAGGAGAAAATTCTGGCAACAGATAAACTGCATTTTGTAGACATTTTGACATAAAGAGACACCAATTTAATTGCTGAGGTTTGAATTATGGTTGCAATATTCATATATTAAACCCAAATGGAATATATAAATTCAAGGCCCTTGATTCTTAGTTGAGTAGTATTTCCATGACATCACCCTCTACAGATAAAATAATTATACCAGAGCCAGACAATAAGGTGAAGGGGTGTTAACAGATTTATAGACAATACAGAGAGTGGGATTAAAATGCAAAAGCCAAATTCCTCAGCTTGGCATTCAAGGACCTCCCTGATGGGCTTCCAGTCCCAGGATAATAGAAAGTCATGCTCCAGCCCAACTGAAATACCTGATATTGCCCCAGTCCTCCAGGTCCTCCCACTTCCCTATATTTATTCATCGTGTCCCTTCTGCCTGGAAGGTCCTCCCTGCCATCTCTGCCTTACTAAAGTCCAGTTTAACCTTTCAAAGTGTAGCTCTAATGCCAGTTTTTCCACAAAGCCTTGTACATAATTGACATTAGATAAATACTTGTTAAATTAACATATGAGTTAGTGAGCATATGCTATGTCTACAGATATGGTAGCAGGGACAAAAAGCAAGAGAAAAAGAGCAAGCAAAAGAAAACATGGCCTCTGAAAACTAAGGCAAAATGTGAATTGAAATTGAAATAAAATTTGAATTTTTAAATAGCAATTAAACCATGGAAAATCAGAGTTCTCTTCCTCTAAAACAAAATATATCATTGTGAGTGTGCAATTTTATTTCTGTTATATGCTGGTTATGTTTGCTAACACCAGCTGGATGAATAATTTCCCTGTTAAGTTAGAAAGATTATCTCATATCAGAATTATAAGTACTGTCAAAAATATTAAAAACTGACAAATAATAAAATCCTGGAAAAAACCCCTGCCACTAAAAATAATTTATACCATAGTGTAGTATAGTATAGAACTATAGTATAGTTCTTTTTTTTTAGGTTCATAAAAGGACATGGAGTTTGTGGGTAAAACTGGATATTTTATCTTTTGTAGTTGAACATATAGTGGGCTTTTCTTTTAAAAAGACTTCATGAAGAAATTTTAAAATTGGTAAGTATGGCAAAAGGAAAAATTTATATAGAGTAAAAACACAAAGAACTAAATACAAGCCAACAACAACAAAAACATTGCCAGTACGCAGGTATGCTGAGGGAGAAAATGAGGTATAATTTCAAGAACTAGGTAAAAGAATCCAGAGATTTATTTTTTTACACATACATTTCCTAGAGGTTAAAATCAAATACTGATTTCACAGCACAGAAACTGGTAGTTATAGAAAGCATAGGGTTCCTAGGATAAAGAGAAGTACCCCAGTCCTCAGATGTGATTATAAGGTCAGAGCCAATCACAAAAGCCTTTTGGGAGCAGCTGGGTGGGATACAAGTCCTTGCCTTGAGGTTTCTTCCATTTAAGTCCAGCAAGCTAAGTTTGTCGTGTGTCATCTGAGCACACTTCTAGGATGAATACCAGTGGAGACATGTCTGCAGTGTGTGAAGTCCAAGGCATGTGACTATGATGGTTTTCTCATGGTCTTCGTTAGAGAGTTATACCTGGGTCTAAATAATCACACAGACCTAGTGTTTGGTGTCAGTGTTTGATTATAAATCTTTCCTTTGCACCTCCCCATCTCTCCCTCTTTGCTTCCCTCACTTTTCTATCACTTGGACTGAGATAGAAATGGTCTTGTCAGCCTCAAAATGGCCTTGTACATAGAATGCTTACTATAATCATATGCATTTACTTTTGCTCTTAACAGCTTGGTTTTTAAACCTATGCTTGCATTTTAAAAGGAAACAAAGTTTAAAAAACATACCTGTGCCAGAAATATTAACTGTCTCCCCAAGTCTATCATTCTTTTTTTTTTTGCTTTGGTAACATACATACATGGCCACCCAGAAGAGAAACACTTTCTAGCCTCTCTTGCAGCTATGTGTGATGACCATGTGATAGTTTTCCTTAAGGAGATTTAAGTGACAGTATAGGTGTGATTTCAAGAAACGTCCTTAAAGAAAAGTACATGTCTTGCTTCACTCTTTCCTCCTTTCTGTAACTAGAATGATAACGTGAAGCCTGGAACAGCCAAATTTTACCACGAAATAACACTGAATTGGATACTATATACCAGAGAAAGGGCCTTGGTTGTCTGACACTCTGGAATATCACGATGTTCCTGGACTGCCTGCCTCCAGACTTTTATGAGAGACAGGTGTTTAATATAACATGTCTAAATGTTATATTAACAAATATAGGGAAGTGGGAGGACCTGGAGGACTGGGGCAATATCAGGTATTTCAATGTTAACATAATAAATGGGTGGCCAGACTGGACAAAACTATTAAATAAATAGGCAAGCTACATGTTCCTCTAACATTAGACCATTAGAAAGCTGTAATCCTGGCCCATTTCAAACTGGCCTCTTGGAGAATTCCCTTAGCATATCTGTGAATAAACATTATGCCCCTCCTGGCTTTGAGTAATGGCCAAAACATAGAAATGTGTGCATGTAAAATACTTTTGAGATACTGTGAAATTATCTAGGATAATTTTCCTTATGTAATTCAATTATAAAAGAATCCCTATGGCAAATTCTCATGACATAATAATCAAATACAAAACGTATGTGTTTGACAGGCTGGTATGTTTTGTCTTTTATAGAAGGAGAGCTATAGATTTCCCTGAGTCTCCATCTTTGGCTACTAGGAAGCTCAGAACAAAAGTCTGTGCTCAGTGGCTAAAATTCTCTGTCTGTGGCTTTAAAAAATGTCCACACTCTTTCTGTTTTGATTTTCGCATTCTTTTAATTCAGGTAGATGGTTCAGTTTTTTTTTTTCACTGCAATTTTACTCTAAACAACATTCAACGTGTTTGGATGAAGGTGGAGGATAAAACATTATCATTGTAAAAGGGACTGGGCTATGAAGCTCTCTGAAGGAGATGGAAAAAGAAAAGAGTGATTTCATGCTGATGAAAACACTATTTTTCTTTATCATTATTGTAATTAAACTCATTTTTGTTGCTGTCATGATTTATTAAACGTTCCAAGCCTAACCTATCCTTACTAAGGATAGGACGTCTTTCGGTATTTGGAGAAACTTTAAAATTATTGAAGAAAAGGTATCCAAACTGGATTATTCTTTCTTAAATGTCCAATCTACATATGTGACAACTTAATCCAGAGAAATACTTCTCTAATATTTGCTTTCCTGTTGAGTGAGGGTGGCATTGTTGACATAACATGGCAAAACTTGTGCTTGCTGTATTTATTTTTAACTTGTAAGAAACTCAGCAATCAGACATGGCAGCAAACCCACTGCCACACTGAGCTCCACAGTTATTTGGCACGAGGATTACGCGTTCACATCAAGGGGTCTCACTGGGATTGCTTTCACAGAGGTAAATTTCTATTTTATGTTCTCTTTCACTTCCTTAAGTTTTATATTGTAGTAAATATACAGCACATAAAATCTTACCATTTTATCTATTTTAAGTGTACAGTTCTGTGGCATTAAGTGCCTTCAGATTATTATGCAACTATTACCACCATCTAACTCCAGAATCTTTTAAAATTCCCCAACTGAAACTATGTACACATTAAATAGTCATTCCTCGTTCCCCTTCTCCCCCAACCCCATTCATATAGAAAAATTAGTTCTCTTAAAATCAAGTTTACATCCTGAGTAGAATTCATATAATAATACTATAATTTCATTTGTATAGGCTCCATTAATCAAATTACTCATTTAGCTGCAGTGATTTTCACTTCAAGCTACTATTTCAGATAATGTCCGTGGTGGGGGTGGGGGGGAGGTTGGTGGTGTCCTGAGTCACCTGATTTTCAGGACAATGTGCTGTTTCCATTTGATTCTGGTTGACTTACTTACTCAGAGCCTCCAGTTACTGAAGCTTAGAGTCACGAGGGCACTCTTGCCATACACTGTACAAATATATTACCTCAAGGAGACTGGGAAAGGGAGTTAATGAAGCATCTACAAGTCATTACTACCATCAGAAAAGAGAATAGTAACACTCTACTCAAGTGTTAGACTGGAAGCCTTGAAGGCGGTTTCTGTGTCTTGTCTGTTCATTCCCAACCGTTGGCATGGCTACCTGGCACACAACATTAGCTGAAGGCATGAATTAAAAAAAAAGCTCAAGCTCGATTCCTTAAAAAGTTGAACATAGAGTTACCATATGATCCAGCAATTCTACTTCTGGATATATACCAAAAGAAATGAAAACAGAGACTCAGACTGATATTTGGATACCCATGTTCACAGCAGCATTATTCACAATAACCAAAATGTAGAAGCAACCCAAGTGTCTGTTGACGGATGAATGGATAAAAGAAATGTGGTATTTAAACACAATGGAATATTATTTAGCCTTAAAAAGGAAAGAAATTCTAACATATCATGGATGAACCCTGAAGACTGTATGACTCTACTTATATAAGTAAGGTACCTAGAGCAGTCAAGGTCACAGAGACAAAGTAGAATAGTGGTTACCAGAGCTGGTGGGAGAGGGGGAATGAGGAATGAATATTGTACGTGTAGATTCAATGTCTTTCTCTCAACTAATATGTAAATGAGGCCGTGCTCCCAGGGACTTTGCACTAGCTCTTCCTGCTGCCCTGCATGTGCTTCCTCTCCATGCATCTCCTCCTTCTACTGATTACAGTACAATAGTTCTTCATGTCTCATCTTAGGAGTTCCTCGGAGAGGACTTGTAGACCTGTCAATCTAAATTGGCCTTTCCTGTTATTTGTGTTCAATGCCTTCTTGTACAGAATGTATCAAAACTCATAGTTGTGAGTCATTTGGAATTGCCTTTACATTCATGTGATTGCACATTCAATGCCTCTCTCCTTCATTAGTCTCTGAGCTCTGTGTGAGCGGGAACTATTCCAGTTTTGTTAACCACTGTATCCAATATCTAACACAGGATCTAAGCTCATAGTACATGCTCAATAAATATTTGTTGAATGAGTAAATTAATTTCTAAACAAAAGTCTTCAAAGACATTGGTAACAGTCAATTTCTTAAGCTAGGTAATGGATAATAGTCATTTTGTTATTTTAAAAATACCTTATATACATTCACACATATATAAATTATATTATATGTACATTAAACACACACAGACCTTATATCTATCTAGCTACATATATATGTTTATAAATAATATTTGTATTTATTTCCCAACTGGGCCAAGGAAGTCAAATGTTATTTCCTTATGTCTAATTCCTTTCCTGCCTGCTTCCTCAAAGACCAATATTGGTTCAGCAGTTTGTTCTATATCTCCCTCCTCTAATTCCAAAAGTCCACATTAGACAGGTAAGGCAAGTACTGGTAGTTTATTGCTTTGCAAGTAAATGCAATTTCATTTCTTTTTAAAATTTTACTCTGAGATACCAGTTTAATAATGAATGAAGTTGGGTAGATTAAATAAAGATGCAAGAGAAATTTATATCTGCTTTACATATGAACAAAAGTAATGTACTTAACATGT
>VMDR010014276.1:10509-23891 GCA_007922815.1 Macrotus californicus | reverse complement strand
CCTTGTGATTGCTCATTTGTAACTCACCCAATTATGATGACTCATGTCAGGGAAGTATTTAGAAAAAAGGAGAAATGTTAGCTTAAAACACTCATATTTCTCTTTTCCAGGAATTTCAGTGCGTGTTTATCTGCATGAAGCTTACTGCCTCAAATTTTTTGATCTCTATTCACACTACAGAGTAAAAATAGTTTGAAAGTGATCAAAGCAATACTATCAGCCTACCCTTCCACTGTTTTTTCATAGCCAGGGATGTTCTGCTCCTCAGATAAGACCAAGCATGACAATCCAGAAGAGCTTTCTGAAGTGGTAATGCCTACTCCCTAGTATGTACATTTAAGCAGTATTTACATAATCATTACCTCTTCGTGTGACCTGATAATCATTTGAAGTGATGAATGTCAAATATTTAGTTCTGAAGTCAAGCTGATATGTCTCAGGGAATCTCCTATAATATTGGAAATGTTTATGATACCCTAATTGCCCCCAAGAAACCATATTTTAAAGTTTCTTCTAAAATACTTATCTCTTATAGTTTATCTAAAATATATTTAGATAAATATATATTTATCTAAAATATTTATCTCTTATAGATATAGTTATCTCTGTCTGGAAGGACAAGGCATATTCTATTACGGCTAAAATACTAAACCAAAATTCAGCTGCTTGTGGAAAGTGACAAAAATGTTCCTTTTTGCTTTAAATAAGTTATAATTGCCTCCAGTACACAAATAATGCGTACTTGAGAAATGGGAAATATTTGTGAATCTAAACGCCTTTTTTTAAAGAGTGACAGGATTAAACATCACTTTTCTGCATATGTGGTGTGACATTTTCATTTTGTTCCAAGTTATTTTACTTTTTGTGTGACTCTGGAGTTTATAAACATGCCATAAAATTTGGTAATTACATAATGATGATTTCATGGTTCTATCTTCGAATAAAGGTAGCTAGACATAGCGGCAAAATTGATCTCCTTTTTTACCTTCATGCAAGAAAACAAAAGGAAATTGAATGCAAAATCTGCCTTAAGACCATACTAGAATTCTAACTCAGTGATCTGCTACACGTGAAATGAAAACCAGGTGTGGCCAAGTGTTTCTTATTATGTTATGATATTCAGCCAGCAGGTGAAGTTCAAACAACCTTCTGTTGAACCATGCCTTGTTTTGTTACCCACAAGGTTCCAAGTGCATATGACTTGACACTATCTCTTGTTGTCTCCTCTTGCCAAAGGGACTCAGAGGCAGGACTGTCCCTAGACAAAATCATGAAATGGATGAAACTTGTGTCCGTTCCCTACTCCTTTGCAACGACAGTCTCATCTTAGATTCTTTCTACCTCCCTGTCCCCCAGTGCCAAAGTGACTCATTGCTCTGGATTTACCCTCTGTTTTCCAGGAGGATCATTGTCTTTCTTGTTGTCCAATCTCTCTTTGATCATATAGTTCTCTTGCTCAAAAGATGTTCAGTGGCTTCACAAAAGAAGCCAGATAATCAAGAGTTTCCCTCCTTTCCTTCAGACCCCTACTTCCCATTGCTCCCCTCCAATGTTCTAGTGCAGGTGGCTTAACACCTTGCCCTTATTATTTACGTGCTTCCCCCCCCCCCACCCCATGCTATTCCTTCTGCCTGAGCAGGCCGTCATCACTCATCTCCATCCATGAACATCCTAATCATTTTTCAAGGCTTCACTCAGCTCTACCTCCTTCAAGTACCTTTCCTAACTACCCCAGCCTCTTTCCTCCATACCTCATCCATACCACTCGTGTGGCCCTCAACACATACTGTCATGGTCCTGTCCAGCAGGACCGCATGTTGTTGTGTAATGCTTGTCCTATATCCCCAGACAAGTGATGAACAAGTTCACGCAGACTAGAGAAATCCTGTGGAGCAAAAAGGGATGTGATGGCTGATCCCTCAGAGAGAAAAAAGCCCCCATTCCTGCCTCAACAGGCTTTTATTGATATTCTAGGTACATTACACCCAGGATGGTTCTCATTAACTATGCACAGGTTAGCTTTGGGTGGTTACCATAACAAAAGAAAGAATGTTGCCAGTTGCTTCAAAGAGAAAGGTCATCTACAAATGTAAAGGAGAGAAAGCTGGGCCGTTTACATTCGTGCTTGGGAAGTCTAGCACAAGTCACAGTAAACTTCTGCAGTTTCCATCCCAGGTGAGGGAGTTTTTGCAAGAGCAAGTTTCAAAGCAGCCTAGGTACAATGCAGGCCTGATTCCCCACGGGAAACCTATCCACGGATGTTACCTGCACACCATGCGCATCTGGACTGCGTTCAGAACCAGAGCTGAGTCACAGGTCACATCACACACAAATAGGTTCCCCATAACATACTGCTTTGTATCATAATATTTATGTATGGGTTGTCTCCAGGCGCTGTGCTGGGCATTTTGCAAATGTAATCTCATTTAAATTTCACAACAATCTGTTGAGGTAGGGATTACCCTACCACTTAACAGTTAAGGAAACTGAGGCTCAAATAGGTTATATAATTTGCCCAAAGCCACACTGCTAAACAGTAACAGGGCTAAGACCTAAACCCAGGTCCAAAACATATTTTTTTCCACTAAACCATGTTGCCATTTTTCAGTTCTTTTCTATCTTCTGAAAGATGAGTGCAGCTTTAAGGTGGAAAAAGAGGCCAATTTAGCCTTTCTGATGATCAAATATGTATTCAACAAATGGAGAGAGTTTATTGGTAATTACTGTATTCCTAGACAGAGCTGACTGGTTAACTATAATCCATGAGGAATTCAAGTAAAATGTGAGAGAAAAATATTCTTTACCTAAAGTTGCCAGAATAAGAACAGCATAGAAAGAGAATGTTCAAGAAAACTTGTAATTCAAGAAAGGCTAGATAGCATTGGACTTGAGCACAAATGGAAAAGAAATAAATGTGAGGTTGAGTAGGAAATGCTTCCTATAAGTCCCCCATGGTTTTAACAATTTGGGGTGGTTGGGAGACTGAAGATATGATTATCACTCTAGGATCTCTTATGATCTGACAGTATATCTATTGAGTATAAAGCCCATTTTGCCATTTTCCCCTGGTGTGGCACTTTGGGTAAGTCAGGGGAGAGAAGCTTAGTGTTTTTAAGAGGGAGAGCTCATTCCAAATGGACTGGTTTTACAACTGTCCTCAGTACCACCCAGGACGATGGAGTTTGAGCTCACCGTAGACATCTCTGTTTGGGGAAGTCTTCAGCCCAGGGCCTGCTTCCTGCCAGTCACATGACAGAGGCTCCATCCCTGGAAAATATTTAGACTTTCAATCCTTATGTGTTTGGCACCATAGGCAAAAAATAAAAACCGGCCTTTATTGCTGCTCTTTTATTGTTATCTCATTTCCCATTCCCCCAGCTTGTCATATTATCCGTTGCATGTTCCTTTAACATGAGCAAGATGCAGTTATCATTACATGTGTGTTCTCAGTGCACCTCTATTAACTTCTGACAGTCCTTCAGCTTTGTCTGCCACTCTGTTTCAATTTGTGTATGTATGTTCTCTGTGTGCGGATCCCATTCATATTTGGCTCTACCCTTTGTTCCTCATACAAATGTTAATAATAACTTAAGAGTTATCATTTAGGGAAAGTAAGGCATATAATCTAAACTTGAATATAGCAGGCCATACTGGATTTCAGGCCCTATACGAAGTAGTCTGAGGACTTTTGTTTCAGTTACATGTTAAATCTGAGAGATTCAACAACCCTAATAAGAAAACCACCTTCAACCACACTGGAGCAAACTCAAACACAAAAGCTCTATATTTTCTTTTCTTTAAAGTCTTAATGATTTTTCTTATTCTCTACCAAAGTCCTCAATGCTAATGTACTATTCTGTCTTACTTTTAATTTTGAAATAGTTATATATTCACAGAAATTACAAAAGAAATGAAAGAGGAGGTCTTATATACACCTCACCTCATTGACATTGGTCGAATTCACTTTTAAATTTCAAAAAAGAAGAAAAAGTAAATCCACCCTAAAGACAACCTAGTCAGCTTTAAGTTCTATACTACATTCTCTTTCTGCTCACAAGTGGTTAAGCAGGTTGACAATTCTGGGGGAAAGAAATAAAAGGGTGATCTGTCCATATGACCACAGGGAAAATTCCAGCACATTGTTAGTGATGATCCCCAGATCTCATTAAATTTCTAGATCAAGGTTCCAACAGAGCTGTGCAAAGGAGGCCACATCTGAAGACTCAGGTTGGAATCAGATTCTGCCCCCAAATGTGTGACCTTGAGCAAACCACTTGACCTCTCCCAGCTTCAGTGTCTTCATCTATGAAATGAGGAAACTGTCTCCTGCCTATGTCATAGGGTTGTCGTGAGGATCCAGTGCATGATGTGTGTGAAGGGCTGTGGTGGCCTGTGACTCAGCAATCATGAGAGCATATATTCTTTCTTCAAACTGGTGCCAGTTACAGAAGTGTAGCTTTTCAGAGATAGTTTTCTTCTTGGAAACAGAATAACTCTACCTCCTTCTTAACAACAAGGCCTAGAATTTCTATCATGTGTAAAGGGCCTTCCCTTTCTACCACTCCTAGGAGGACAGATACCAGCAATGTATTGGACAAGTACTCTGAGACTCATTACCTACATACCCCTAAGGCATAGGATCTATTTTAAAATAAATATTTCTTCACATTTTCTTCTAAAAGGTCTAATGCATTTTAAGTAGCTTTTATTTTTATCCTGACTGCTGGGCTCAGTCTTACCTTTTTAATGCCAAGAGATGTACAATAGGTGGACTTGACAATAGTGAGGAATTGTAAGAACACCACATTAAACTGCAGATGGTTTATGAAGTACAAATGGAAATAGCCATGCTGCATTGTTTCTTGGTTTGTCTGGGTACTTAATATTAACTCCCCGACTCACCGGTGGACCCTTGTGTGTGGGGAGTAAAATTGCTTATCTTGGCAGCAATGGTGGAGAAATAATATAAGTGACAATAAACTTAAATCACAGAAAGTGAAGACAAAAGTCTTTGTATATAGTGGACATTTGGGGGCAGCACAATAAAAATGTAAATATCTGTTTTCTCCCCTCTCCTTCTAATATACAGGCTGGCATGGCTCTGACCTATGACCCCACAGCTGCCATACAGAATGGGTAAGTAGTCCATATTTTCTCTAATTTAATTGCTAAGATGTCTTTGAATTCCAAAATAAGTACTGAAGAAAAATATTCAAATCTGACTTTTGCTTGAAATCTGTAAACAAGACCTATAAGCCAGATGTTGCTCACCATTGTACTTTTCTGTCTTCCCATGAGGGACTTGGACTTCAGGGCCTCTCCCACATGCCCCATTCTCACAACATCTCTGCCCATATTAAAGTCTGCATGCTCTCTCTGGAAATGTCTTTATTTATTACAAAACTAGTGGGGGAAAAGTGGAGTTTCTGCTCCCAATATGAGCAGCCAAAGCTGAACTTTGGGCAGTGTCATGCCTGAGGCAGTGAGGACTACCTGGCACATGGTGAACATCTCTCCCTTCCCCTCCAGGTAACCAAGTCTGTACCAATTGACACTGACTGGCTTATGTCTCTTCCCCTTAAGTCACCTGCTTTGTGATGCATCTTCATCTGTGTCTTCTGTTAACAGTATAGCATTGAATTCTATTCTTTGAACTGTTTTAACAGATAAAAAAAGGTTTACTCTCTTCTGCTCTTTATTATATTTATAACAATGAATATATTCCCCATGAAACAAATTTTATTGAAGATGCTGAGGGTACCTATTAATTTTATCTACTGTCTTCTGATATAGAACTTTCTTCCATCAATCAGCCCCTCTCTTCAGTAACTTTTTATGCACTGGACATTCATTTCAGCCTGTAGGTATATACATTCTCTCACAGGTAAACACCTTCTGTCTTCATACATGCTGTCTACCTGTATTCTCCTGTAATTAATCCTATTAAGTCATCAATTCTGGTCTCAAACTTTACAGAATTTCCCTTGCTGATGCTCCCAATAATCTCCAAATTTGGCCATTTGTAACTGTAATTTTTTTAGTACTTCAATTTGAAGTCCTACCTCATTTGGCATTTTTAAGCATTTATGCCTTCTTGAAAATGTCTTATTACTTGGGTCCCATAAGTTCACTCTTTGCTGATTCCCTTTGCTTCCCATTCTTACTGCTCATTTGGTATCTTCTTATTCCACCTCTTCTGCCCTCTTTTGATCATCTTTCTTAGGGTTTAGTCTTTTTCACTCTTTTCTTTCTGGTTAATCTCATCTACTCCCCTGGCTTCTAAGAACTGAAGAATAACAAGTCTGTTCTTCAAGCTTATAACCTGATGCAGAGCACTATAAGTTGTGTTTCTAATGGCTTATTAGGTATTGCTGTCAGATATCTTTGTATGTCCCCAATAGGTCATTTACCCTCCTCAACTCTTGCTAATATAAAATAAACTAATACAAATGAAAGAAAATGTCAACTTATTTGTTCCTTTTTAAAAAATTCACACTAAAACCATTTAAAATGGAAACTCCAGTTCTTTGGATTTTCTCATCTGCAACATTTTTTATGGTCAAATCAATCATTAAGACTTTTCTAGTATATCCTTGAACTATATCTTCAACAGTCTGCCCTTTCCCATGCTACAGGTTGAGTTCATTCATTCACCTTTCTCTACCTGTATTAAACTTTTACCTGCCTCTAATATAACTCTCCTCCAAACTATTTTCACATTGCTTTTTGAATATTTTTTAAAAGCAAAGTGTGATCTTAAAAATCATCTACCTACCAGATTTTAAGTGTTAGGTAGACTTTACTAACTAAAAAACAAAATCAGAACTTCCAAAAATGGCACAAAAAGAACTGCATGGTGCGGTTTCTGCCACTGAACTGGACCTTCAGTGATTCTCAGGATATTTCACACAACTTTATATCTCTGTGTCTTGTTGCTCATGGAATTTTCTCTGCTTAGAGTTCAGGCATGGAAATATTTCTCTCTCTCCTCTCCCCCTCTCTCTCTCCCTTTTTCTTTCTTCCCCTCTCTCTTTTTACACAGTTCTCATTTAAAGAACAATGACCTATACCAGGCAAGTGAGTTACACAATTAGTCATAAAAGAAATAGTAAAAGAAGTGGTTGAAAGTACAGACTTCCGAACCAGCCTACCCAAATATACATCCAAATTTTGTCCTTCACTAAAAGTAGGCTAGATGTTTGTCTCCTTCCCCTGTGAAGTGCAGATAATCAAAGTCACCCCATATGGTATAATGTAATCATCATCATAAATATTGATGCTGCTGTTCCACTGTATTCGATGTTCACATGATGCATTTGAGTCTTTTTATCATGCAGTCATTAACCCTCACATTTATTTCCCTGCTGGACTTCTAACTCAGTGAAGGCAGCTCCCATGTCTTATTCATCTTTACAGATTGTTTAACCTAGGGTTGTGCCTGCCAAATCAGAAATAGAAATGTAACTGATGACATCTGTTTGGCTCCAGCAAGTTGGCATTAGGGAAAACTTTCCTTCCTGACATCAACCTGTTCTGTCCCCATGTCACATCTTAAATACAACCTCCAGTTTCAGCCAAAGCATCCAAATCACCCACGACTTTCTCATATACTGGGTTATGAATGAAGTTTTGGAAGCTTACGACTATCTATTGTGTTGTTGATAAGAAGATAAAAATGTTATGTAATGAAATTGAAAAAAAAAAAGAAAAGTTGTAGCTAATTAATCTTATTTATTTGATACTTCATATAGATAATTTTTAAATGCTTTGCTCATGTTTGGTTTTATTACTTTATATGGTAGCATTTGAATAAAAGGGAACTAGTAGAACAACCATTTTTATGCATGTAAGATGTCAAAATAACCACCAATATATTCTCAACATATTGTCCCTTGAGTTAACATTAGCACATGCCTTTCAGAGGTATAGAATCTGATTTAGATAACTTAGCCTATTAAGGGATCTAGCATGAATGTTCAGAATAAAGTATTTTGTTCTCTGTTCATATTGCGGTATTCAATCTAGCAGTCAAACATTCCACAGAGAGCAGTAACCTAACAGAGGAGAAATATTTATTACTGTAGGGAAGAAACTGGTCCCATTTTACATAGAACAAATGGTATCCAAAAATATAGTTGCAATTCTTATCTAGTTATATTATTAAACACTGCTCACCCTGGCTGGAGTGGCCTAGTGGATTGAACGCCGCCTGAGAACCAAAGGGTCGCTGGTTCAATTCCCAGTCAGGGCACATGCCTGGGTTGTGGGCCAGGTCCCCAGTAGGGGACGTGTGAGAGGTAACCACACATTGATGTTTCTCTCCCTCTCTTTCTCCCTCCCTTCCCCTCTGTCTAAAAGTAAATAAAATAAAATCTATTAAAAAATATTACACACTGCTTCATTCTGACTCAGGTCATTCCAACAATTTTTTTGAGTATCTATTGCTCTAGTTAAAATCATCTTGGTGATACAGATTTGAAAAAAGAAAATTTTCACATCCTGTCAGGGAAAATGGACATGTAGACAATTCCGGTACAAGACACAATGGAAAGGTACTGTGGCGGAAGCATGGAGTAGTATGAGATTTACGTATAGATTAGCTTTCACATGTGTAGACATTTCTGAAAGAGCACACAGGAAGTGCTGAGAGAAGTGCTGTGGAGAAAGCCAGTGGAAATAGGAGTGATAGTGACTTAATTTTTACTGTTTATGTTTTTATGTTCTTTTCAAAAAATAAGGCCACGGGACCACAAAGGAGAGGCACTATAAAGAGGGATTAGAAAGCTTCTTGATGGGACAGTGGCACTGTCTTTTTATCTTGTAGATGTCCCCTGTCATAGCTGACATATTTGATGCTCCTGAGGTGTCATCCCGTAGCTGCATGCTAAGCCATAGTGTTTTCTGAGTATCATAAGCAAATACGTGCATGGGTGGGTTATAGCTATTAACAGCCACAGACTGTGTGAAGAGTTCAATGTTCTGAATTCCATACCCTCCGCATTAATATGCAACGTGAAACTAAAATAAATGCTACCAAATTTAGCTCGATTTTTAGCTAATGAAGAACAAACATTTGTAAACATGGACCGTGGCAAATCTGTGCTGTTTGCATTGAGGCATAGAAAATGTCAGTTTTGTCATCTGCTTGAACCTATTCAAAAAGTTAGTTCAATGTCACTTCTGTCTAAGGCTTTGAAAGTTCAGTGAGGAAGTGTCTGGGTCACAATGGAAAAATAAAAACCACAGTACATTATACTATAGGTGAAATTATGAGAATAAAAAAATGTTTCTTCTTTCAGAACTACCTTGCACAATTCTGTAACTTGTTATTACTATTGCCCTCTTACTTTTTTAGCGTTCCAATATCAAATTCTATCATTTTCAAATCTGAGTGTGGGAAGTGGGAAGTAATCCATTCCTATGTTTAAAAATCTCATCTTTCCTGTGCCTTTTTACTAAGGCGGCTGTGTAGAAGTCTCTTGGATTGTTTTATTTGAATAAAAGGCATTATTGGCAGACATATGAAAAAGAATGTGTTCTATGGCATTGGTCTGCCCGCTGTTTTATATGGGCATTTGATATTAAGTGATACTGAAATCTTATCGTATTACACTAGCAAAGAAATCTAACGTGAAGGTTACATTGACATTACAATAAAAATGACCAATAACTAATTAACCGTATGCTATAGTGTTACCCCAAGGATAGTATTCATGGTTCTGACTAACAATACTGCCTGTGGACAGAAAACACAAGCCAGCACTGTTTGTTGCAGTGTGAAAATACAGTTTTGTGTGGTTTTCTACTATTAAAAAAAACAAAAAGATTGTACCCTGGGGTTATTGATATATTCATGTTATTTTTATTGTCAGTGAAATAAGACTTTATCATATCACTACTGACTGCCAAATCCCCTGAAGGTGACTTTTCTGCAGGCAGAATAATGTCCTATTAGTGGCCTAGACTTGCATTTTCTAGACGTGTAGAGGTCACTTGCTTTAAATGCCAGAGAACCAAGTAACTCTTTGCATTCCTTAAAAATATTAAGTTTTTGAAAAGCCAGCTCAGAGTTCCATAGATAGACCATAATTAATTAACTTCTTGTAGCCACTTTGACATTTGGTATTTTGTTCAAGTGAAACCTCTCCAGAAGAAACTAGTTTATGTCCCTAAATCAAGGTTTCTCAACTTCAATACTTCTGACATGTAAGTTTTAGCGTGGGATATTTAGCAGCATTGCAGACCTCTATACCCTAGGTGCCAGTAGCAGCTCCCCCGCCAACCTCTTTGTAACAACCTAACATGTCTCTATATTCTGCCAAATGTCCCCTGGGGAACAAAATCACTTCTAATTTAGAACCACTGGGCAAAGCATAAAAGGAACACTTGCCATACACATAATGTTATGTGAATTTTGGCAAAGAAATATCTCTTAAGAGAGTCAACTACTCCCAGGAACATAGTTTGTTGAAGAATTCATTCCCAGTGTTCCGTCCTAGCATTTGCAAAGCCTGATGTGTTTGTAACAAACACAAATGGCACATACAGTCACATGTTTAGAGTTATCTTAGTTTTGTTATTATGGCTAACAAGTTCTGTAATTTTTCTCTTTCCTGTTCCTCAATAACACAACGGCTGTTCTTGAAGTATTTATTTGGAATTTCTTTAATGTTCTGGTTATGTGAAATTCATTTTAAATCATGACAGGTTCATGGCAGGGCCTGAGAAAAAGTAAAGAGATTGAGAAACTCATTCTGCGGTTTTCTTTTTGGATCCTGGTCCTGTATATTTTCTTTAGACACTGCACCTCTAAGGCTTAGATGCAATAGCAGCCTCTCTTGTCCTGGTTAAACCAAGGGTTTCTCGTAAATTCATCTGGTTTATGTTTGGACTTAGGAAGAGCTTGTATCAAAATACCAGAATTAGGGGATCGAGACAGAGTGCCGAGTCCATTCTTCCCAGTATGTTTTCCATTCTCTGACTTTAGCGTCAGTATTAGAAATTGTTAGAAAGTATGAAATATTCTTGTTTGATGGATAGGATTAGAGCAGATAAAACAAAAATGCATTCAATTTACCCCCAAGGGTTCTGTTGTTAGTATCAGTTTCCTTGGCTGGTGTCTGTACATTTCCACTCTCTGTTTTCCCCATAGAATTTTCTTGTAACCTCCGCCTGTCAATCCAATCCTTATTGCTTTCATTTTTAATACTCCATTCGGTGCATTTTACAAAATAAACCAGCCATGCTAAAATGCAATGCACGGTGTGCAACACTGGTGTGAGAGGCTGAAACTGAGTTGTTAACGGAAGTTAATCACATCACAGTGAGTGAGAAGGACTGTTTGTGGAGGGCCATGGGTGCCTCTCATGTCATCATGAGCCCCAAATACATCTTTCTGTTCACTCCCCCATAAGTAAGATTGGCCAAAGATAAAACCTAAAGGAGATTCTTAAATGCAAACCATGCTTTTTGTAGAAAAGTACTGTTCTTCCTAGTTACTAATACCTCTGCCTGCATAGAAAGCATGTGTGTATGCTTCCACTGAGCATTTATAAATATGTGATGCCAGCCTATCTTCTCTGGGTTCTGTCCCTTGTTTGCTACCAGTTCAGGGACCATCTTCTATTCTCCCACCATCTTGGCATTGGTCATCTTGTACTATAATCATTACTTATTTTCCCAAGCTGCTCTGCATTCACTCATTCATTCAAAATACAGTTATTCTGTCACTACTGAGTCTCAGTTTTTGTTCTAGACAACAAAGGAAATGTTCTCAACATTCTTGAAGCTGTCGATCTGGAGAGGGAAATAGTCAATACGTACATTGTATTCATCATCTTAGCTTCCATAACAAAATACTATTGAAAGAATGGCTTGAAACAACAGAAATTTATTTCCTCACAATTCTGGAGGTGAGAAGTCCAAGATCAAGATCTGGCAGATTCAGTTTCTGATGAGGACCCTATTCCTGACTCGTAGACAGCTGCCTTCTTGCTGTGCCGGCATGTGACATTTCTTCCATGCACATGTGTGGAGAGATGGAGCAAGCTCTCCAGTGTCTTTTCTGATAAGGACACTGATCCTATCAGACCAGGGCCCCACTCTTTTGACCTCATTTAACCTCAGTTGCTTCCTTAGGGGCTCCACCTCCAAATATAACCATACTAGGAGTTAAGATATCAGTGTGAATTTTGGAGGGACACAAACTTTAGTCTATAAAATACTACTTCAGATAGTGATAGAGTAATGAAAAAAATCAGAGGAAAGGCACAGAGAACAGTTGGGACAGAGATGGTGGCTTTTCTTTAGCTATAGGCCTCTCTGAAAAAGTGGAAGTTGAATCAGACCACTCATCAGCAAGAAGTAGTCTTGGGGAGATTTAGTTAAGTGAGTATTCTAGGCAGAGAGAATTATAAGTTCAGTGTCCAAGAGGGAAGTGAGAATGACATGATCATGTGACAAAAGAAGGTCTGTGCAGTTGGATCCTAATTGACTAGGGAAAGGAGGTAGGAGAAAATATTAGAGAGGAAGGCAGTAGCCTGACTATGCCAGCCAATCCTAGAGATTTAAACTCTGTTCTTTTTGCAATGGAAAACTATTGGTGGGTTTTAGACTGACTCATGTACAGGTAAGATTTCATTTAAGTGACTAAATAAAGAAACTGGAAGGAATGTTTTAGAGTCTCCCCCATCTTTGGTACACGTAGTAAATGCTCAGTAAACTTTTTTAAAGTGTAAAGATGGATGTTTTCTTACATAGTAATTGACTTTTTTTTTAAGTTGGTTATATTAGGTATAATTTACATAGAATATTGTTCACTCTTTATAAGTGTACAATTCTACGAGTTCTGGCAAACATAGTCATGTAGGCACCAAACAATCAAGATACATAGCAGTGACCTCACTTCCCCAGATTCCCTCCTGCATCGCAGGAGTCAGCCACCCCTTCCAACCCCAGCCTTTGTCATTCACTGATCTGTTTTCTATCTTTACAGTTCTGCATTTTCTATATCGCAGTATAAATTGAAATATAAAATATAGGGTCCTTTCAGTCTGACTTCTTTCATTTAGCGTAATTCACTCAAGATTCATCATGTTAAATGTATCAGTAGTTCTTTCCTTTTTATTGCTGAGTAGTGGTCCAGATTGTCCAGATGCACCCGTTTGTTTATTGACTCAGTTAAAAGATGTTTGGCTTGTTTCTAGTCTTTGGCAAGTATCAGTAAATGTGCTATAAACATTTGCATTAAGGTTTTTGTGCAAACATATGTTTTCATTTATCTTTAGTTAATATCTATCAGTAGGATTATTGGGTTGTATGTGATGTGCACGTTCAACATTGTAAGAAATTTCCAACCTGTTTTTCACAATGGCTCTCCCATT
>VMDR010014276.1:0-10409 GCA_007922815.1 Macrotus californicus | reverse complement strand
GCTTTTTTCAAACTGCACAACTATAAATTTAGAGGTCTGTTGGGTATGAATAATAAGGATGCAATATGTAAGGGAGTAATTTTTAGCTGTGTGCCTTTAGCCAGAAGAGTATGATGTTATAATCCTTGTTGAGAACTAGATAAAGTAAAATTTGAGAATATAGTTCCCTAATACTAGCTTGGAGACTTTTATAAAATATAAGCTTAAAGAATTAATTCCTTAAATGGCAACCATGAAATCTCTCCTTCCTATATGCAATATGAGTCCTTTGGAATGCACCTTTAGAAAGGTAACCCATGAGACTCTCTATTCAAAATATTGATGATTGCTGAGATATGATGAAACTTTTGTCCCCAAAACTCCAACCTCAGTTGTACAATTTTTTTTAAATTAAAAATAGTAGTTGACTTTTGCTAACAGTATGACCAAGTAACATAATGATTCCACTGTCGTTGATGTACATTTTCCCAATCTATCCTCACGTCAGTGAAATACTCCATCATAGGCAACCTTGCTTTGTTTGCTCTTTGGCTGACACTCTAGCCTTCCACTTACCAGTGAGACCTTAAGGAAGAAACATGATCTTAAATTCTGCTGAGGAATTTGAGCATCGTGTAACATGTGGACTCTAGGGTATCATCTGAGCAAAGATGAGTATGTCACTGAGTTCAGTGTCTAGAAGATACCGTTTAACAGATCTCTAGAAGGGTAATCCTCTGATTTGTGAAGCCCTGATCTTGCTCAGTGTCATTCTATAATTGTCCAATGAAGGGCCCTGAAGGACTAGAAAACTCAATGCTTTTTACAGAGTCTACAGAAGTGTATCACCTATGTCCAGAATCTCCACCAATGCCATTACTGAACCCAGAAAATCTTCCTATCTGTACCTAGACACAAACTGTCTGCTTCTCTTTTACGGAGAAAATATTTAGCTTAGTTTTCACACAAGGGTATGGACTCATGCCTAGCACACGTTACCTAAAACTCTCTTGTGACTGATTCTGTTTCCTGAAGGAAAAAATAGATGCAGTTTGTGTATAAGCAACATCAGCCAGCTCTATAAAGCTTGATGCTATCATTTTGCCTTTTTTTCCCCCAAAGAACTTTAATATGGCATCACCTTTTAAAAACAGAACGAAACAGTGCTTGTGGCTTCTCTCCCTTGTTGGTTAAACATACTCTTCCACTCACCTGGCATATGAGATTTTATGTGGCCCATTGTATAAGATGACTCAAAGTTGTCATTTTTGTTGAGAATAATTTATTTCTCTTAGTGGAATCAAAGACTATAAATCACCTGGATGCTCCTGTTAATTAAAAATCGGTGGGAGAACATGAGGGTGGAACTCTATCTTTCCCAGAAGTGCTTGGAAGCATTTGCCGAGTGGCCAGGCATGCAGCAGCTTTATGAATCTCCTTTTTTTGTTGTTGTTTTCTGTTTGCAGATTTTATTCTTCACCGTACAGTATTGCAACCAACCGCATGATTCCACAGACATCTATCACGCCATTCATTGCTGCTTCCCCTGTCTCCACATACCAGGTATGTCTGATTTCCCTGCACCTCAGGAGAGATCTTTCTTTCCAGTGATAGACTACACAAAGGCCGAGACATAGGAGAATTTTTAAAACTGGTCCTCAAACACTTTAGTACACATCCTGATGTAATAATACTCAAGTTACCAATTAGCCTACACTTTCAAGGGCTTGTTCGCCTCTGTTTCGCTGATTAAGAAAATCCACCGTGCTTTCCATTCTTCCTGCCGAGTTTTCATGATGGCACTACCTTCCAGCCAACTTTAGTGCAACTCTCCGACCACTGAGAAATTATTTTGTTTGTTGTCTGTTATTTTGGTTGTCACGCTTCCTATTGTGTCCTTTCTAAAAGCACATCTGTAGCGCTCCCTGCCCTTACTCCAGCATATTCTATCATTGTCATCTCATTTTGTCACAGCTGTCCTGTGTATCCATGTAAAACTACATGGATACACGTCAAATCATTCTCCCCAAGAAGTAGGAAAGATTATCAAAGTGATGAAAAGTTATTCCTCCTTTCGGCTCTTACTTCATTCTCAGTTTCAAAGAAGCCAAAAGAGACCTCAGGGGTTCCACATGTTGAAACACAAGAAAATCCGAGACTCAGTGTGTGTCCTAAACCAGATGTGGTAGCCAGTTAACTCTATGTACACAGGTGGATTGAAGTAGCATACTTCTCCCTTATGAACTGCTTCTTATCTTATTTCTTTGAGTTATCAAACATGTGATATCACTCCCTGCTTCTCTTTACCTCATATTGTTCTTCAGACAATTCTTCTTATGCTGATTAGAACTAGATCTCAGTGTTACATACAGAGAGTATCCAGTGTCATTTTTTAAGATGTTGGAGAAAGGGAAAAAGCGAGAGAATGCAAGAGCGTGCATGCCATGTGTTTCTCTGTATTTTGCAGATGGTGGGGGTGGAGGTTTTACAACGGGTAAAACTCTTGATGTTGCTGACTGTTACTAATTCAGTGAAGTGTCGCCTTATTCAGCCACTACATACTTCATTTCAGGATGTCCCAGTTGTCAGAGCATCAAGCTTAAGACTATGTACATTTTTCTTTAACGTATGGCCCCTGAAGCAGTTCATTTTCATTCATTTCCTGCACTTAGACTCTTGATGCATGTCAGTGAGCGAACAGCGTAGGCGCTTGTGGAATTGCATTTGAGGGTCTCAGATTGACTGACTTCCTAATTGCCTTTCCCTGGGACCCATGAGGCTGTGTGCAGGTGCTGTTCCCTTTTTGTTCTTCACGCAGGCCTGCCTGGTTGTCATGTGTTTTGTTTTGTTTTACCCACTTTTTCCCTAATCTTGGCCTCTGTTTCAGCCAAGACCACCCATTGAGCCCCAGTGTGGAGCACTTTGGTGACATGAATAAAATATCCACAGAAAAGTGATTTTACTTGGGAGGGCTCATAAGTGGAATTTAACCCCAGCTCTCTTTTCTCATAAAAGGAATTAGAGCAATTTCCTATGTTGTTGATGCTTGCCTTTCAACACTTCTTTCTTCTTTTTTATTTTACATCTAAACTGCATTGGCAAATTTGCTTGTGTGAATACATTGAAAACAAAAAGCCTTTAAGGTTCTCTATGTGACAGTCAGCTCTTACGGCTGACTTTCTCATTTGGCTGACAAGGCACATTTCAGAGCAGTTGGCTGGCTCAAATACTCATTTTTATTTACCATCCCAATGACCATGAGAGAAAAAATTACAAACTTGCTTAAGTTGTGTTTTCCAAAGCATTTCCTCACATTTTTGGTTGCTCAATTTAATTCATACTTCAACTTTTACCACTTGGACTTATTTCCAAGATGGGAATCACTTGAGAATTTGAAGTTACAACAAATAATAGAAAAAAGGAAGTCTTAGCAGTAAACTCATGCCTCCTTATTAATTGCCCGGGTATCCCTGGGAGTTGACCTCTAAATAGGATGGTCCCTGTGGCTACCTAATACTTTAGTCTCCAACACCATCCTCAAAATATGCTTGACATCCCAGCCTGGCCCATGTGGACACTGCAGCCAGCTCCAGTGAGGTAGGAATGTGCTTTACATTTGATCATGTTTCAGGGACCAGATTAATCAGGTCCAAGAATGTGCTTTCTATCCTTAGTTTTGAGCACTCGTTAGCTGTAAAGTCAGATGGACTCCACTTTCTTATGACCTAGTGTGACTCCACTGAACGCAAGAACCAAGTTCTCTCTGTGATTGCTTTGTGCTAATAAATGCTGTTTGATGCATAGGTCCAGAGTACTTCATGGATGCCTCATCCGCCATACGTTATGCAACCAACAGTAAGTGTTCTCAGTCACCTGAGGCTAAATATTTCTATTATCCAAGTGCAAGCTTTTGTAATGCATAGAAGCTTTGGGGTAAAGCTTTTGTTATAGTCCATACCTCTTTCAGGCAGCCTTATTTTTCAGATAAAAAGCTGTTCCTGAAATTCTACAAAAGCATATACAATAGAGATAGAGACAGAGATAGACATAGAGATAGAGATAGATATAGAGAGGTAGATAGATAGATAGATAGATAGATAATAGATAAACTCTCTTGGACGAAATATCAGTCATAACAGTTAATCTCTCAAGTTGATGTCTGCTAGTTGTTATAAATAGGGAATTTCTACTTCATTCAGGAATTCTGAACTCTGTACAATTAAATCCATTATAGGGGGAAAGCCTTTCTGTTTTCCTTCTTCTATTATGCTTTGTTTTCTTCAAATGCAATTTGGTGTGGTTTGGGAATGAATTCCAGTATCAAGGCCAAGTGTTGACTCAAAGCAATGTACATGAAATAGGAAAGTAGTTGTTTATTAATAGATGGAGATGTATAGATAGATAGTAAGATTGCTAGATATTTTTTATGTTAATAACTACAGTCCTCCTCTTCCTCTTTTGTAGAAAATATCTTCCGAAAATATTCAAACCCTATTTTCTACTGGCTACATTTCCCATTTTGTGGAACTATATTACATCAGTCCCAAGTGAAAAATATTACATATTCCATTAGAATCTAGACTGAAGGCTAATGATTCCATTTGTCTTTGTCTAGTTCTTTTAAGTGTTCTTGCTCTATAGAAATGTTGCAAGGTAGATCTCAATAACAATGCACTCATGATAGTGTGAGGTAGGGGAGGAGCCCTAGACTGAAAGCTGTGTGATGTAGTCCCTGGTGGACTCTTCTGGGTATATTCACATCTGCGCCTTTGTTTCCTTACCTGTTACTAAGCATTTGGAGGAGAATCAAATAAAAACATATGTGAAAATAATTCTTTACATATGATATGCTACATATTATTATTACCATTATTCTTAGTATTATTGGATCTATGAGTTATACAAAGAAGAAGCAGTTCTACTTTTTGACTCTTCTCAAAGCTAAATATAAATAAGCTAATAAACATATTAACAACCAGGGAGCTAAACGCGCAAGCATCCATTTCCTGGGCTCAAAGGATCACAGCACCTGGTTTTCATAGTTGAGCTTTCTCTATTTTATTTAAAATAAGGAACATTCTATGTTGCTCCTAATGATTTGATAGTTTGTTTTTTATTTAAAGAATAAAATAGATATAGCTTACTGCAGCAGAACTTTAGACCGTATTTCTCAAATCCCTCTCTTTACTCTTATTTCCACACTTTGGGGGCTTCCTGAGTTCATCTGGTCTATGTTCTGTAAGTCATACCAACATACAATGGATCCAAGACATACATTTCTGTCCAAGTCATGAGGTAGAACTCAGTATATGCTGCCAAACCAACGTATAGCACAGACTGAGCCAGCACAGGAAAAGAGAAGATGTCCTGCCAAGTTCTAAAGAGTAGACTTTCTAGAAGGAAAGAACTACCTTCTAAAAAAATAATGTGTTCATCTATAAAGCACTAATGCTAGCTTAGTCCTCACACTGAGGTTAAGCATCATCTCATTGTGGCCAAAAGGAATGCACATGTGGCAAAATACTCAGATGTATTTTGCCAGATGTTAAAGTATGTTAGACTCTACAGTATTTCTAGAGCTGAGAAGAGAATGGAAGATGTGTGTATGTGTCTTTATTTCATTCAGAACCTTAGCAAATTTTTCACTACCACCTCCTCACCCCAGCACAGCTTCAGCCCTATTTTTGAAGACATTATTTCTCACATATCTTACTCTAGCTATAGCTCTGTGTGTGTGTGTGTGTGTGTGCGCGCGCGCTCATTTGTTCCCTTGGACCTTCCTTGCTATGGCTCAATGGTATCTTATCACCCCCATGGCTAGACTGTACATCATGTTGTAGCCCAGGGCACTTACTTCACAATATAATATTTGTGGCTGCGGCAGATTCCTGGGGAAGGAAGTGTCTGGGTCACCCACCACTTTGTTGTCTTTAACGTGGAAAAATGGGCTGATCAGTCTCATGGAAACGCAGAGTTTATGCCAGTCGTTGCTCTACAATAGTCTTGCTGGCTGTCTAGGTTGCGTAAATACCCCAACTGGCCTTAGTACCATCAGCAAAGTGAGAGTTAAATGATCACTCTGTGCTACTAAAATACAGAAGTACTTAAGCACTCGAGGGCAAGGAAACAAAATACCTGACTCTGAAAAGAATGAATGATTTGATCATTAACAGCATGGGGACTTAGTTAGGCCTTTTTTTTTTAATTACTTTATTGTTGTTCAATTACAGTTTGAATTTTCCCCCCACCACTCTCCCCCATCCCAGCCAATCCCACCCCCCTCCCCTTCTCCCACCCTCCCCCTTGGTTATGTCTATGTGTCCTTTATAGTGTTTCCTGGAAACTCTTCCCCCATAGTTAGGCTTTTTAAAATAAAAAAAAACCTTCCCTCACTATGGGACTTGGGGCAATTAGGCTTCTCGAGCCACATTTTTTGTCATTGGTTATATATTAACATAATAATACCTAAATAATTATGCACTTTGTTTATTAAAGAAAATAAGATATTTAGAACTTTTAATATAGTGCCTGGCAAAATAGCAAACACTCAATAAACTATTATTATTATTATTAATTAGTTAATTTATTTATCTGAGTAGACTATACCTTATGCCATAGATAGCCCAATTGTGTAACATGAGTGTTGGTATAGAAAGAAAATTGGGATAAGCAATGATCACCTATTTCTACCACATTTATACTGCTTATCTAACTTATCTTACTAATGAGTTTGGTGGAGATAGCCTCTGTGGATATAAATAAGACGCATTACTTAGGTTGGTAATTCATTAACTTACTAAACCATTCACCTAAGATGCTTAAAAAAAAATAGGCCCATTGGGTACCTTCTGGAATGTACTTTACGGTTAAATTCAAGGCGTCAGTGTCAACATATCTCACATAAGTTGCCCTAATTCCAATTTGCTTTCGACTTTTCTCTTCGCCATCATGTTAGGAAACCCTCCTTTACAAGCTGTAAGTGTTACAGGGGTGTTTTCCCGCCATCACGAGGAGTGCACATGACTTCTGTGCTGGAACCAGAAGCCTCACGTGTTCTCTCTCAGTCTTGACTTGAAGGACTGTAGGATTTTAACCAGGCTTCTGATGAGAAAACAGCGCTTTTGGAAAGTCTGAAGGCAGAGCACAGTGCCTGTGGTCTTCACCAGGGTGGGAAACGTTTAAACTGGAGCAGCAACATCTGTAAGAAGCAAAATGATGGAAAGAAGGGAAGGGGGTAGCATAGGGACAAGAGAAGAACAGAAAGCACAGCATAGGACTGAGGCTGGCCGTGCCAGTTTGCTTCTTTGGAGATTGAATTTTCTAAGTTGTGTGTAATGTGCTTTTTTGTACATTTAGAAACAAGACTCTGAGAGACTTTTCACTTTTGTGAAAGAGGGAATAAAAGTCTCCCTGCCTGCTTTCAACTATCACAATGGCGTTTGCGCAAAAACAAAATAAAACAAAAAAACATGTCTCTGTCAGTTGCCCCACTCTGGAACTTTATCGGGTCCCTTGGAAAGTTGTTAGACCGCACTTTGGGCAGTAAGAGTCTTTCTGTTGGTACCGTGTTGTTTCTCACCTGAACAGACACTGAGGAGAGAGCACTGCTGGGCTAAATTAGGAACTCACTTTTTGCTGCGAGGAAGTAAAAATGCTGACTTTGTCGATGCAATCAGTTATTTGTCCCTGCTTCTCTCAGTGCAGGGTGCTGTGCTGTGCTCTGAAATCTCGCCCTGACTCTGACAGAATTTTAATAGATGATGGATTGCACCGAATATCTGCTCTGCATAGCAGTGTGTCACACTGGAATCTCATAGGAATTCACAACTGAAATCCTATGTTGCAATACGTTGTATATTTGGTTAAATCTGTACTGACAAGGAGAAAAGATGATAGTTCCCAAGAAGGAGCATCGTTCCATTCCCTGCAATTTTATTTAGGCTCATTTGAGTCATAAATCTTCTGTTCTTCATATGGTTAACATTATTTCCTCTCAAGGAGAAAGATCAGCTTTCATTTTCACTTAATTACAAATTGGTTATCTAATGACAGTATTTTAAGAAATACAAGATGCCCCTACTGAATCTCTGGGTGATTTGTTGGCTATGTATAGCTAAATAATGACTCTTAATAAACTATAGGTTTACAGATAAAGGGTAAATATAAACTTCTCCTTTACAACAAGGCTGTTTGAGAAAGTTCCAGAATATGTGATTTGGTCACTCTTTACCTGCAAACTGGTAAGGGCTGAGGCCGAATTTTAGAGATAGTGTCCCTCAGAGTTTCAGGTGTGTTTTCTGTAAAAGCACATCACCAGATTTAGAAAGAGGTGGAAGAGGGTATAGGGAAGATAAATAATAATGAAAAACAAGTACAAAATGAACTATTTAAAAAATAAATAAATTGTTTCAATTCTGTTCAGAAAGCAAGGTTTTCGGACACTATCGTTTTACACCAGCACTTGAGCTGAGCATAATCCCCGACCCTGACAGTTTCATCATCAAAGGCAAAGTGCTTTAGCTAGCTAAGGAGTTAACCAGGTAAACATATATCTCCAGGGCAAATATGTTTTCAAATACATAGCAAAGACAAAACAACAGCACTCTAACTCATATATACCATTTCTACCAGAAAAGAATGCAACTGAGCGAGAATAAGCTTCTTTTGAGTATCACCTCCTATTTAAGGTGGGGTGAAGTGAACAAGATAGTTCCCACAGAAAGTCTCGTACACAACCTAACCTAACTGCTGTAAAGTTAAAAACGAAACGGGGTGGCTCTGCCATTGTTAAAGGTAGCTCCCAAATTCTACCATCATTTTCCAAAAGTAATGTAAAGTGACTTTAGAAAAAATACTTTGAACAATAAAATTCAAGGTTCACAATTCACAAGTGCATAGAGCATGAAAGACTTTCCACTCATGAATTCCACCCTCCAGAAGCAAACTTTGTAAACACACTTGTATGTCACCAGTTTTTGTATGCATATGAAAGTATATATGTGCATGCGGAAATAGGTATATATTTTAAAGATGTATTCAAGATCAATACACAAATACTGTATATTAGCATAATAAAATGTCCTGGATGTCATTACATGAGTCACATATAGATCTATGTCATTTTGTTAACATTTCATAACATAGAATTATGTAAATGCAAGAAAAGGTATTTGACCAATTCCCTATTCATAGTCACTTAAGGTGCTTCTAGTAATTGCTAATAAACTCAAGACTCATACTGAGCACTTGTGAGAGAATATCAATGGGATAAGTTGATTGTACAAAAGGTATGTGTGCTGTTAAATTTGATATACATTATTGTCAATTTGCACTTTAAGTGAGAGTGTTTGTTTCCCTATGCCCTCCATTAAAATTAGGTGATCTCAAGTTTCAAATATCTGGTTAATGTGATAAATAGTGAAGGGTATCTTATTGATGTATCACCTTTATTTCTCTGAGTCCTAGAGGAGCTGGGTTGCCTTTGATGAGTCTATTGACTGATTTTCTTTTCTTTTTCCCTGAGGTCCATTTATCTTCTGGGATATTGATCTCTTCTTATTTTTAAAAGATCTTATTACAATTAGTAAGTTAACATTTTCATAGACAATCTAGATATTTTCTTGGTTTACTTTGGATTTAATTTTATGGTGTTCTTCAAACAGAATTTTAATATTTAGTATTATATGGTTAGTATTTAGTATTTACCAGCTTTTCCCTTTAGAGCATGATCAATAACCTTTTTCTGTAAGGAGCCAAAGAATAAATATTTTCAGTTTTGTGACCCATATAGCCTCTGTCACACCTAGGCATTTTTATGGCTGTAGTGTGAGAGCAACCAGACAATATGTAAATGAATAGGAATGTCTGAGTTCCAATAAAACTTTATCTACAGAAACAGAGGAGGGCCACATTTGACTCATAGGGTGTGTTTTGCCAGTCCCTGCTTTAGAGCATCTGGACTCCATGCAAATAAATACCTTATTAACTCTAAGATTTAAAACACCATATGGTTTTGCTTGTTTGGTGGTGTTTTTTAGTTGTTGTTGCTGTTGTTGCTTTTGTGTTTTGAGTTCCGTAATTGTTTAAAAATTGATATGTAATTAACATAAAATGATGTGTCAGCATGTGTTTTATTATTGTGCTGTTAGTATACAGGGCCTGGCACAAACAACAACCCTGTTTATTACAAAATCTCTTATTACAAAATCATAAACATGTCATTCTGTAACATAACAATACTACACTCAAGCACGCCATATGCCATTTTAGGTGAAATGTTCAAATTAAAACTATAAATTATTACACCCATATTATTACCCTACCAACCACACTCAATTAGGCATTACTTCTGCTGGACCCTATTTTATTTTAAATTTTGGTTACTTTCAGAGTGTATTTGTAATGTGGGATGAGATTATGACCCAATTTTT
>VMDR010014275.1:0-23773 GCA_007922815.1 Macrotus californicus | reverse complement strand
CTCCTCCTCCTCCCCCTCCTCTTCTTCCTCCTCCATCACGTGCTAGTGAGAAGGTAGCCAACTCAGGTCTCCCAAGTTTGCAATTGCTTCATTTAAAAATCAGGTCAAATTGACTAACTCTTAACTCTGATCTAAAATTTTAGGAAGAAATCATTTGACTAATTCATCTTGGTTGAGAGGTGCCCTCTTAATCCAATCAGCCATGACTAAAGGAGCCTGTACCTGGGAGCAACTCATTTCCCAGAGGAGGTGGTAAGTACCCTATTAGCTGCAGTACTGGTGGGCTAGTATTAACCAGTATCCTGACACCATTCAGCATGCAAGCAGGAGCAGACAAATGGCTGATGGTTGTGCTAACAATGCTGATCATGGTTAGATTATTACTGGAGCTGAGGTTTGGGTGTTTATACTGAAGATTTCTATAGACCAGTGAATGGAAGAAGGTGTGAGAGGCTGTATTGAAAAGGACTGTTTAAAATTATATAAAAATATTTTTTTAAAGAAGGAAAAAGAAATAAACTCAGGGAAAAGAGGAGTTTAGAATGAAGAGGTGGAAAAGGGAAGGCACCCCATTTGACCCTAGGTATTGTGCCAGGCTATTGGCTAGCCTCCTTGACCAAAGCAGAGATCTCCTCCCTTGAGGTGGGCAGTGCTCACTCGGGATGCTTCAGTCAAACCTTGGGTGAAGCATTCCAGAAGCCAAGGTGTAGCCCTCTAAATTCAGAAACTCCGAACAGATTAAAATAAGGCCGGGCATTAATGTGGCTTTGCTCAGTGAATTTCCTCCCTACAATTAATGTGATTATTATCATTGTCATTAAATTAAATTATTTCATGTGTGAAGAAGCCAATTTTCAGAAATTAAATTGCCTTGTTGAGTGTTTTCTAAGCTAAAATCATTAAAGACCAGAGTTCTGAAGATGGTACCAAAAAGCAACCCCAAGTATATAAATCTTTCATCCAGGTCTGTAAACAAGATAATGGAAGGCACATGTAGCTACTCCATGCAATTACTGTGTTCCATTTTCATGCATGTATATCAGAATCTACATGATTATTGAGGGCTCATCATTGTGGGTACCTGCTATGTTCCTCTTTGGAAACATAGTCACAAATGTGTTGAAGCCCTTTTATGAATGAAGGGAGAGAAGCAGCTCTCATTTTAGAAGTAATACCACTTAAATATTTATGATGAGTTTCAAATCACTGAGAATATTAGTTTTTAATGAGAACATCAATAGGCCCATAGCTAGAATGAGGTGAAAGCCACTAGTAGTCTTCTAATGCATCAGCTTAAATGGCCCTACTGATACAAGCCCACACTCAACTTTGTTAGGCATTACCAAGAAGAAGAAATAAATCTCAGCATGAGGCTTACTGGAGTAAAATAATTCACCTCAATGTTATCTCTATTTTCCTAAATTTCATTCTTTCCCCAATAGTCCACTACATCAATACATACTGATCGTCTTTGACTACAAAGTCCAGAATTTAATGGATTTAACTTTTTTTGTAATAGAAAATTTCTCAAGTGGAAACGTTTTGTGCCTAATAGTTTACCCTCAATTGTGAAAGAAATTGCTTAACAGTATTATATTGAAAATTCAAAGCCAATTTAAGTTCAAATGTCCATTTGGTTATAGATGTATTGTTAGATATACATAGCTTGCCTTCAGTTGATAAGATTTCACCTTAGCATCTTGTTTATTTCCTCTTTTAAGAATAACTTAACTTCATTCCAAGAAGCCCATACAATGAATGCTTCTTAAAAATAGGGATATTATGCTTTCTTGTATTTTGACGTTTTCTAGAGTAGCTCTGTCTGATACAACTGGTGATGAGGGAAAAGTTTTATGTTTGTACTGCCCAACACAGTAGCCATGAGACATGGGTAGCTACTAAGCCCTTGAAATGTGACTAGTATGCCTGAGAAAGTGAATTTTTAATTTTGTTTAAATTTGATTAAACAGCCTCATGTGGCTATTTAGCACTTGAATGTGGCTAGTGTGACTAAAGAGCTGAATTTTTAATGTAATTTAATTGACATTGAAATAACCACATGCAGTTCTTGTCTTCCACATTCAATAGAGAAGACGCGGGGTATTTTTTTTTGTCACTGTAGGAAGTTCTACTTGTCATTTCAGTTCCAGATATGACAAAATCCAGAGATGACAGGTAGTCCTCTGTAACCCTCAGCTCCTAATGCAGTATGGCGAATGCAGTTGCACATGTCCTTATTGCTTGATCAACTTCTTAATAGGAAAGGTTACTTTTTGAAGTCCCATTTTTCATTTCTGGCCTTTGATTCATTATAAAATGTACTTCTAGCAGTTCCTTGCTGTTTTAGGATTGCTGTATATCTCTCTCTTAATTCTTAGCCAACTGTTAGAGCTAGTTACAGCCACAAAGTATGGTGCCTTTGCTGGTTTGTACTGTCACACTCCTGATAGATTTAGGCAACTAATTACAAACACACAAACCAACTGCTTATCAAAACAGGTACAATATTTTAACCAGAGTCCTTAATTGAGGGTGTGATTTAAATAAAATTGAATATTTAAGTATGGTGGGGTACCTCTAAGTACATGTTATATGTAATGGATCACTGCATAACCTAATTCCAGTTTTTTCCAGAGCATGGTAATTAAAACAAAATCTCCCTGAAATGGCATGGGTTTTACAATATTTGTGTGCTTCAGGTTTTCAAGAAAGCTTGATATTAATAGCCCCTGCAGATACCCTAAATTGTCCTTCCCCCACCCCCACCCCAGTACTTAGGGTTTTCTCCCTGAAGATTGTTGAAATGTGTTTTTCTCCACATGGAGAAGGGCGTTTAAATTAAGTGATAGGAAATCATTGCCCTCTGCTATGCCTATGTGACCCTATAGATCAGATTCAATCACTGTTCTACTTTATAGCTCTGCTATGTACTGTAAAGCTGTATTGGAAAATTAACATCTGTGGGAAAGAATATGGGTCTTTTGAAAAGAGTTCATAGAAGATCAGAGATCATGCTCAGAAGGTACAAGTTTATCAAAGGAGGTTGGTGAGAGTAGCTCAGTATATTTAGAGTGAGGGCTATCGAATCAGAGAGTCTGTCTGAACTTGAATTCCAGATGCTAGGGATGGACAAGTGAGATTTTTGTCTCCATGCCTTAGTTTGGCCATCAATAAACTGAGGATATTAGCAATACATATATTAATATGATCGGGTGACAATGAAAAGACATAATAAGTACTAAAAAACCCTATTTATTATTACTACTACATTTCATTGATACTATTATTATTATTCCAACTATAACTGACAAGGAATGGAGAACCGAAGAACACATTAATTTGATTGAGTTGGAGAAACCACCAACTAAGAATGAACAGGCTGGTTAACACAGACTGGAGAGAAATTATTATTACTGCATTAAGCAAGGGGAAAAGAGTCTTTAGAATCGCTTTCATGGAAGGAATATTTCTATGAATCCAGTTCACATCGTCGAAGTGCGTTGTCAGTGCGACTCTCTTTGTAGTGGGAAACCTTCCCATTGTGCATTCTGTCCGTAGATGCCAGTCTCCTCTGTTCTACCTTTCCTTTCTTCCCAACTTCATTTCTTTGATCAGGGATTGAGCTGAAGAGCTACTGTGTAAAACCCGAGGTGGAAACACACAGATGACCTACAGTATTGAGGGAGAACAGAGGTTATACAGGTTATTGCAAGTGTGGTCCTCTGTTCTCTGAATCCCTTTGTTCTTCATAACTGGGTCATCTGAACACATCAGGCATCTGGGCTTATTTCCAGTTCCAGGCATAGAGATGTGGTATAAGGCGCTAACCATCTTACTGATCTAACCCTCCATTTTGGAAGTGTAAGTTTCTGGTCTGTTGATTCTGGTCTGTTGCTTCTGGTTTGAAGGTAACCTAGTCCTTCTTACCTTCCTTAACTGAAGTTTTGGCTTTGATTTCTAGAATGACTAGCATGAGGCCTTCTTCCAGGAATTTAGTGACTGAGGTTCTCGTACCTTTTAGGATCCACTTTCTTGTCTGGACTTCTGAAGGTAGCCCACCCTAAATTTCTTGTCACTTTTGTCCCATTTCATGTTGGAACCTCCTGTACCCTCATTTTGGGGACCACTATTCATTGCTTCCGCTCTGACAGGAAATTGAAATAGTCCCTAACCATTATGCTTTATGGGAGGTATTTTTCTCTGTTCTGCCCACCTGGTGAGAAGTAAAGTCTTGGTCTGGTTCCCTTTCAGTGGCTCATCTGATCCACTGACTCTGTGTCCCCGACATGCCTTGCTCAGGATGTCTGGCCAGAGACTCTCCATTAAAACTATACACACTATTTTCATTCTTATTTCATTCATATCATATACCCACTTTAGTTATTCTAAAGACAGAAGATACTACAGAGAACAAAACAAAGTTCCTACCCTCATGAAGAGCAGATGAAACCATATTCAACTGTGTGTGTGTGTGTGTGTGTGTGTGTGTGAGAAAGAAAGAGAGAGAGTGGGGGCGGAGAATGATTTGGAATTTTCTGCTATTGTTATGTGCTTGCCAACTTGTAGTGATTTTTGCAATAGATAAAATTAAATTAAAATATAATATTTAATAACTATAGGAATTCACTTTTGAACTGTCCTATATTGTTTATAATGTACCACTTTGTTACTGTAGTTACCAAGTTCAGCTACCTAGTGTATTTGGAAGCAATGCAGTTTTCTGGCTGACTATATTTATTTAGAGTCTGATTGGTCTAAATGTCACTCAGCTATGCACATTCAAAAGATGGGAATTTGCTTTCTTGTGGTGAAGTGATAGTATTTTTTTTAAATAAAAAATTTACATAGAGTTGCTATTTGTTTTAGATTAATAGTGGTATTATCAGTTTGCAGATTCTATATATCAGATTCAACAAAATAATGCTTCATCCCACCTATGAAAGGATAAACAGACATGTACATTTATGCTCTACATTATATGCAAACCACTCATGTATTAGCATCTTTACATTAGATCACATTGTTCTGCAAGAATCTCTTCTTTTATTCAAACAGAACTGGCAGACAGAAATCTCAGCTAATGCTTGTATTTCAATGATAGTCTAAAATAATTCATATGCAATTCAATGTCAAGTTAGCTTTTGTCTTTCCTAATATCAATCCACTATGTAGACTTAGTTCATCATCACCAGGATGCAGTGTTACACTAGTTTACACATAGGTACACATGTGTTCACTAACTCTTGAATAAGTGTCTTGATTTAAAGAGTATCCATGCATCATACTGGTATTTATAACTGTAAAATACTCATAACATAAAATGTACCATCTTAATCATTCTTAAATGTACAGTTTAGTGGCTTTCAAGGGCACATCACCACCATTCATCCACAAAACACTTTTCTTCTTGCAAAACTGAAAGTCTGCATACATTAAGCACCAATTCCCCATTTGTACCTACCCTTAGTCTGGCAATTACCATTCTACTTTCTATCTCGGTGAATTTGGCAATTTAGATTTCTCACATGAGTGGAATTATATATGACTTGTTCTTTAGTAACTGGCTTAGTTCACTTAGAATAATGTCCTCAATATTTATCCGTGGCATAGCATGTTTCAGAATTTCCTCCATTTTCTCCTGTTTTAATCTTTATTGTATTCTTTTCCATTACCATTTAGTCCCCTTATACTGCCCTCCCAGCAATCACCACACTGTTGTCCACGTGCATGAGTCCTTTTTCCTTTTTGCTCAATCCCTCCACCCAATAAACACTAACCCTCCACCACTGCCCCACCCCAGCCACTAGATGTCATACTGCTCTCTATCTATGAGTCTGTCTCTGTGTTGCTTGTTGGTTCAGTTTGTTCATTAGATTCTACATATGAGTGAGATCACATGGTATTTGTCTTTCTTTGGCTAATTTCACTTAGCATAATGTTCTCCAGGTCCATCCATACTGTCGCAAAGGTAAAATTCTCTTCTTTTTACCCCTGAGTAGAATTCCATTGTGTAAATGTCCCATAGTTGTTGTATCCACTCATCTACTAATGGACACTTGGGCTGCTTCCATATCTTGGTGATTGTAAATAACACTGCAATGAACATAGGGGTGCTTATGTTCTTTCAAATTAGAGTTTTGGGTTCCTTCATATTTATTCCCAGAAGTAGGACTGCTGAGTCAAAAGGCAGATCCATTTTTAATTTTTTGAGGTATCTCCATACTGATTTTCACAGTGGCTGCACCAATCTGCATTCCAAAATGTATAAAGTACTTACAAAACTCAACACCCAAAAAACAAACAAACAACCCAATTAAAAAATGGGCAAAGGACCTGAATAAACACTTCTCCTAGGAGGACATACAGATGGTCAATAGACATGTGAAAAGATGCTCAACATCACACTAATCATCAGAGAAATGCAAATTAAAACCTCAATGAGATACCATCTCACACCTGTCAGAGTGGCCATCATCAGTAAATCAACAAACAAGTACTGGCAAGGATGTGGAGAAAGGGGAATCCTTCATTTTTAAGGCCAAATAATATTTCATTGTATGTATATACCACATTTTACTTATCCATCCATTTGTCAATGAACACTTACATTGCTTCCACTTTTTGGCTACTGGGAATAATGCTATTATGAATAGGGGTGTACAAACATCTTTTCAAGTTCCTGATTTCAGTTCTTTTGGGCATATACCTAGAAGTAAAATTGTTGGATCATATTGTAAATCAATGTTTAATTTTGTGAGAAACTGCCATATTATTTTCCATAGCAGCTGTACCATTTACATTTCCACCAACGATACATAAGAGTTCCACATCCTGCCAACATTTTTTTTTCTGATAGTAGCTATCCTAATGAGTGTAAAGTAGTATCTCATTGTGGTTTTGATGTGCAGTTCTCTAAGGATTAGTGGTGTTGAACATCTCAGGTGAATTTGGGTTTGGCTGTTTGTATACCTTCCACTGCATCCTGCCTCTTCATCTTTCTCTCCCTGTTACCCCTTGGCAATACTGATCTTTTTACTTTTTACTGATGTATCACAATTTATTTATCCAGTCACCTTGAAGGACATCTTGATTACTTCTAAGTTTGGCAATAATGAATAAAGCTGCTATAAACATCAATGTGCAGGTTTTTGTGTGGACAAAAGTTTTCATCTGTTGGGTAAATGGCAATGACATTTTTAATGTGTAGGCACCTCTGGCATAGACATGGTAACTGTGGGAAAAGGCCTAGGCATAGTGCTCATAAATCAGAGGTAGATCAATAATGTGGGGTCATACTACCTTTAGTTATTAAAGGCAGCTTTGAGGCTTGTTATTGCCCAGAGGTAGCATGGAGATGGTTGTGAGCATTGTAGACATTTAGTCTGTCAAACTAAAAGGAACCTAGGATTAAGTTGTTTTTTTTTAATCAGATAGGAAAAAATATGACACCATCATGTGGTAATAAATTGATAGATGTATTTTAATGGGAAGTCTTCTTGGCCAAGTATGTTATTGTCACATAGAGGGAAAATTAATGAGTGTTAATAAGAAGACTTCTCAAGGAGCATCAAACTTCCTGCTTCCATGTCAAGAGACACTCAAACTTCCTGGCTAATATCTGTGTTCACTGGAGGGAAATTGTCAGGGGGAAATAGGGGCAACCAAATCTACATTCCTGAGTTAGTTTCTCCAATAGCTCCTGCGGTCTCAACCCCCTACAGTTTTCCTAAGATGCCTCACAAAATTGCCTCAAAGAAAGCTTTCTGAAACCATGACCCTATCAAAGGAGCATTTTCACCTCCTGATTTATTTTAGCAGGGATTTTAAAGAGAATGAAAACTATAAGTAGACCTTTATGGTAGGCCATATTACATAAAATTTTATTTTAGAGGCTGCTGTGTTGCCTTCTTTAATTGATTTATATACACTATAGAAACCTTTATATCATATAGTGTAACAGATGTAACATTTATAATTGATTAAATATCAGGCTTGTGACCATTCATATAAAGACGTTGGGTACCAGACCTTGGTTAAGAACAGAAACTCATTTTATATGATTGCTTTTACGGGAAAATAAGATTTAACTTACTTCTCTGAGGCTTACGGTATCTGATTCAGTAAACAACCTGAATCAACCTGAACAGTTTCAGTAAAACTGTTGTGAAATGCCATTCCTACTTTCTATAACGGACAGGGCAAGCTACGTACATAACACCATAACATTTACTGATTATGCTTTTGATGCTTAGAAAGGCATATCAACTCTTTCAAGCCTTGAGTCTCACACTTGACCAATAAATTCAGTAACAAGTATTAAGGGAGCATCTATTGTGAATTATATTTTGGGAAAAGGAAGACAGTGTAGAGATAATGGTGCTTCCAATCTAAAAGGACAGAAATAATTTTTCATTATAATATGAGGAAGAACATAATTCATATCCTAAGAGAAATATACCTGAAGTCCAGAGTTTAGGGGGAATTTAGGGTATTATTTTTGATTAACTTTCTAGAAGAAATAGTATATAAATTAGACTTTGAAAGATTTGAGTGGGTAGAGATGGGCTATGACACACAGGCTGAGAAAATGGCATGAGGAAAGGTTGAGTTGAGTTTGGGAAACAATAACACCATTTGCTAGAACATGGGGTGCAAGTGGGTCAGTAAAGGATGTGTTTAGAAAAATAAGACTGTGAATAACCAAATAGAAGCTATAGAAAGGTTAGGGAAGGGCCAGCCTGTAAGGTGGATTTGTAGGAAAAGAGAGGCTGGCAATAGGGAGTCAGCATTTTGTTAGAAAGTCATGAATGAAGGGAGAACAGAGAAGGATGGATACGAGATATCTTGCAGAGCCAGGGTATTGGTTCACCAGGCTGGTTCAGTCATATGGACGGTGTGTGCTGTGAATGGCAGGAAGGCCTGATTTTAACTGGCAGAGTGAATGTCCCATGCAGAGTGCCAGCTCCCAGGGAGGCAATTCCTCAGCACATCCACATTCTCAGATGAGCACAAAGAAAGGGAATCTTCCCTTTGAACCTGAACTCTTTGAGGCTGGTCTGTGCTACAAAGGATTGCTTCTCAGAGGAGCCTAAGAAAACTGGGCATCTGCCAACCGTAATGGAGCTCAGACCTTAAAAAGCTCCAGGGTACTGCAAAGGTTGTCCCCATGATGCCTGCATTGAGTTTGATGTACCCTGACAGCCTTTCCAGCTCTGTGGATGAGATGGAACAAAATCACTATGGTGTCCTGCCTGCTTCCTAAGCCACATACTAAGTGGGGAGATACAAGCTTTGTGAGCCAAAATGTCCTCATTACCTGCGTTGACTCACTAGGCATTTTTGGGTAATTTGCTTATTATTGAAACCCTCATTTGAGTTGTGGAAGATGATTCCAGGACGATGAAGTTTTCACAGTGGGCCCTTTTGGGGATCTTGACTCGACCTGCATGCTATGGAAAGTTCTGACTTGTTTGCCTTCTCATAAAAACAAGTCCCCTGCACTAGCCTTTGTCTTCTCACCAGCTTTCTCTTCCAAAGTGGATCATTCGGAATGCCTAATGAAGAGTTCAGGAAAAAAAAAAATCCTGAGGTTGTGTGACTATTCTTGATTTCCTCCAGCTTAGTTTTCAGTTTATTTTCTCCCTCAAGGCGGGCCTACTGACCTCCCAGGGCTTAGAAGTGAAAATAAGTCTTCCCTCTACCCTTGTCTCCCGAGAGAGCTGGCTGGAGCCAGGCTTATACCTGATTGCCATGGAGAGTAAATCCTCTGGCTGACAGGGAGTGAAAATTCAAAGACAGTTCTGAAACAGCAAAGAGGGTTGTAAAGAGGTCTCAGTGGCAGTAGCTATTTCTTCAACAGAAATGAAGGAACTGTCCTTGGAATGGGGGCTGCAAGAATGCCCTAGGATCCATATATTCACTCTGCCTGTTGTCTCTGCAGGATAATGTCACACAGGAGCTTGTGGTGGAGCAGGAGGAAGCCAGGGATCTTCACATGTTCCAGAGAAAATGGAAAAAGTTTTCCTTTCTCTTCAAATCTCATTAATTCCCAAATAACTTAGCTTTATTAGAAGTACCTTTGTGTGCAAAGTACCTGATATATAACAAGTAAATTATCCCCCATGCAGAACAAGAGAACTTAAGGTGCAGGGTGAGGAGCTTTGATAATAAGATGCATCTTTTCTGAAATAATTATTATTTTTTTATTGAGGTATAGTTGACATATCACAATGCATCCTTTAATGATGAAGGTTGTTAAACCCTAAGATGAGTTGATGAGGAAGGTAGAGAATCTCCTGAAAGGACTGTTTGTCCAAGCACCTTCTAATATCCAATTCCTGAAATTCATGGTTCTACCCCAGGGCTGGTAAACTATGTCCTTCAGGCCAGCTGCCCTTTTTGTACATACAATTTTGTTGAAACACAGTCATGCCCATTATTTCTACATTATCTATGGCTGCTTTCATGCTACAATGGCAAAGTTGAGCCATTGTGACAGAATGTATGGCCCACAAGCCCAATATATACAAAGAGTATTATCCTTGGTGACTGGGGTAATAGCTTGCTCTGTATAATATCTTAGAGCTTTCTAGGAACTTTCATATCTATTATCTCACTTGGCCTCTACCCCAACCCTGTAAAGATAAGCAGTGAAAACATACCTCTGTTTTATAATAAGAAAACTGAGTCCCAAAGATACATTCCCAACACTATCTAGCTACTGATTGGTGAAGAAGCAAAGAAGGACTTCAGAGGCCCTAAAAACTGAAGAGATAATGATGCATAAAGATAGGTGGAACTATTACCCTGGCCAGGTGCCTCACTTGGTTGGAGCATTGTCCTGTACACCAAAAGATCGTGGGTTTGATCCCCAGTCAGGGCACATACCTAGCTTGCAATTTCTATCCTTGGTGGGGGCTTGTACAGGAGGTGATTACTGGATGTTTCTCTCTTTCTCTCTCTCTCTCGTCAATAAATATATCCTTGGGTGAGGATTAAAAAAAGAGAGATAGGTGGACGTATATTGATCCTGATTTTTCAACACTCTGTGTATCTACATTTGCCATATGACTTTGCAGTTTGTCTCTCAAAAGGTAGAATGTACTTTTCTATCACTTGAATTTGGACTTGGCTCTTTGGCTTGCCTGCCTTGGCCAAGTGGATGTTAGTTGACAAGATTCTAGCAGGGGCTTGCATTGTGTTTGCATGCTGGGGCTTGCCCCATCTTGCACTTCTGTCAATGCCAAGAGTAAAACATACGCGAGCCACCCTATTGGTGCAAGGAAGAGGAGAGACACACGCAGCAGAGCCACCCAGGGATCTCTCAGTCTGACTCTGAGAAGTGGGGCTGCTCCAGGTACTCCAGCCGGAAGCCAAGCTGTCTAGCTGAGTCTGACCTAGATGAGATGATGCCCAACTGACTTACAGATTACCGGTGTTTTAAGCCATTGGGTTTTGGGATGGTTTGTTAGTCTAAATTAGACTCAGCTAGGCAGTATTTTTGTAGCAATAGCTGACTGAGCCAAAGCACATTCAACTGTTATATAAGAAACTCTTCTAGTTTCCCATGCTGATTACTTGGATTATTATTTTTTTTAGATTTTATTTATTTATTTTTAGACAGAGGGGAAGGGAGGGAGAAGGAGAGGGAGCAAAACATCAATGTATGGTTGCCTCTTGTCCATCCCCAACTGGGTACCCAGACCGCAACCCAGGCATGTATCCTGACTGGGAATCAAATCTGTGACCCTTTAGTTCACAGACCAGTGCTCAATCCACTGAGCCACACAGGCCAGGGCTGATTATTATTTTTTAATAGCAAATATTACATTATATCAAAAATATATTTTTGGCGTTTTTTGTTTTGCTGGGTACTTGCTACTCCCTAAAGTCTGTTGGTTGGGAAATACAAGATAACTCCATTGTCTTCTCTACTGGCGTAAACGAGAGATTTAATATGTCTGGTTATACAGTGATAAGAAAAGGCTCTTATGGGACCCACAAGTCCCCAGAAAGCAGCCTGTGGGTGCTACAGCCTTCAGCTGATTTTCAGGATAAATTCACTTGCTCATTTTGTTACTGAGGGCCTGCTGTTTGCCAGACCAGCAGCAGAGAAAATGCTTGGACACCTCCCACACAAAAGCAGATTCTGATAGGGGCATATTATATTAGTGCTGACCCTTTTGTTTCTAAGGATTAGTGGAGCCTAGCAAGGCTGGGGATGTAGAAATCCCCCAGCTTGCAAATATACTCATTTCCTCAGCTTTCTTTTTCTTCCACTCCCTATGCTTCATCCCTTTCTGTTCTTGTTACTTTTTATCCCACAGCATGGAACTCTCCAAGGCTTGAAAGAAGGGTTTTCTTGGCATGGAGTCAATTCAGACAGTGAGTACAGCATCTTGGAGAGTAATCAGGGAGGATTGGGGCCTTGGAGCGTTTGCAAAGCAGAAGAAAGTTGCCCACCCCTCCCTCTCCCATAAACCCCTCCTGTGCTCTCCTGGGATCCTGCAGAAGTCCAACTCATTCATCAACATGTCTTTTTCTCTTTAAAAAATAAATCAACAAAACAGGAGAGGGCTTTAGAAAGCCTTTGTAAAAATTACTTAAAGAAACAGGCTCTTTTTATGCTAGGCATATGCTCTTGAAACTAAGCACTTATTTACATATTTAATTATCTAGATAATTCAGGCCCAAACCATATTTTGACCCGAAACATTCAAATCATTTTAGGTCAAAGTATTTGGAAGTGGGGTGGGGGCAGGGGTGGCAGATCCTAGATAATTTATAAGGTATGTATAGTGAATGATACAGCAAAGGATTTCTTTGAAGGGGCTAAATTAGACTACTGAGGCTGTGTCTAAGACTCAGTTGTGAAAACGTGTCTAGGTTTAGTTATTTAAGGTAGGGGGGTGGGGCTGTTACCCCTGAATGAAGTGAAGTGGTTAATGAAAGAGTCTTCTCTGCTGTTGGTAGAACTCAGAAGATTTTGGCAAATGATTCCTCTTGCTCCCAGTTCTGACCCCCTTCTCATCTGCTGGCCAGCATAAAACCCATAGAATTTAGAATCAGGGCAACAACCATGGGTAAACCTAATCTCAGTTTCCCTCTTCCTGTAGAAGTTGGGGACATCCAGCCCTTTTCCACTTGTCCTTGTGTTTAGGCATGCTGACTCTTCTTAAATTGTAAACTCTGAAAGCCACCCTGGGAAACACTGGGCTAAATTGTAGTAATGGCACCTCAGTCATCTTCTCTGCCTTCGATGTGTTATTCCAATCCATCTTGAACACTGTGGTAGGACATTGTCTCAGTCCACATTTTCCTTAAGCTGGGTCTTAGCTGGATAAGTTTTGGTGACCACATGCACTAATTGTTATACCATATCCAAGCCTCTCTCAGTGTGATCTGCAAAGCTCTCCAGACTCAAAAGTGAGAAGAAACCCGATCCATCTCAGCAGCAGCAGCAGCCACAGAGCTGACAAGGATGTCACATGCTATCAGTGGAAGAAAGCGACTGTTTCCAGAATGCAGTGCACAGGAGCACATTAAAACCGCTGAGAGGTTCTGCAGCAAAAACTTGAAACTATGCTTATTAACATAATGTTTCCCAAACATAGACTATGCCATAGAATCATCTCTATGCATAGCACTTATTAACAAGGTTCTTGACAGAGGATAGAAGAAAGAGGGCAAGAGGTGAAAAGAACAGTTCTTAGGTCAAAACCCCTCTAAAGTCTTCAGTCCGAGAAGGAAGAGAACAGGGCAAATACTGGCGGTAGTAACAGAGGGAATCGAGATGGTGAAGGTGATGTCAGTTTTGGACATGGAGTTGTGATAAGAACATGCATGACTGAATAAGCTCCAAATTTTAATCTCTCATATTCACTCCATTAATCCAAATTAAAAATAACAAACCAGGGCCCAGACCCAATTTATTCAGAGGTTCATAATATTGTTTAGACAGAAAGAGTCCCTATGGAATATTTTAATTGGCTCAGCCAAAATTTTTACTATATTTTATTCCATTTCCAATTTAGGAGTCTGACAGAATCATAGTAAGTCAAATATTATAATTAAAAAGAGAGAAAGGATTATCAGTTTTTTTTCCTCAGCTGGGATGGATGAGATATTGGATGTTTTTAACTTTAATTGAAAAGGCATTACTTATCCAGTCCTGGAGGCCTCTGGGTCAGCCACTCCTGCCTGGGCCAGATGTACACATGCACTCTCAGGCTGTGTACCACCGTCACACTCATCACTGCTGTTCTCAGTTTGCAGAACCTGTGAGCAGCAGGGGCAGAGTCCTCTAGAGCTTGCCTACGATGTGCTTAATTTTTCCTAATTCAGAAAGGGTCCTTGTTGCTGCCCATCAATTCTTTGTTATTTCTGTTGAGGACCATTCCAGATTTTTCCTTATGCTCTAACAGGCAAACACCTTTTAATTCTCCCCTCTAGTTTCAGACATCATGGCCTTGTTCCCATCATTCCTTTCTAATAGTTTCCATTTCTGCTTTTCCCACAGAATCTTTCCCCTGGGCCTTTTTGTGGGTCAGTTCCCTCCTGTGTGACCTTGACCAAGGGGCTTGATTGTGCTCAACCCCAGTTTCATAATGACGCCCCCCTTGAAGGACACTCTAAGAATTGAGCAATAATATATCCAAGCATCCTATACAGTGTCTGAGACATGTATAACACTGATAAATAGTAGCTATTCTTATGCTCAGTGTTTCCATTTTAATTTTTTAAAAATTAACTTTATGCAGGCACAATTTACATAAAATAAAATGTACAAATTTTAAGTGAACAGTTTGATGAGGTTTTGTAAGTACGTGCACCCGTATTACTACTACCCCGACTAAAACAGAACATTGCCATAGTCCAGAGTTCTTTCATGTTGACTTATTATCAATTCCCTCCACCTCCTGCTCTGGATAAATCCCTATTGCTTTTTATTTATTTTACATGTTTTAGAATTTCATATAGTTGGAATTATTCAGTGCATATTTTTTTGTGTCTGGTTTGTTTTGCTCAGCACAATTTAATAGAATCTTCCATGTTGGCGAATGTAGTAGTTATTCATTCTTTGTATTGCCAAGTTCTTCACTTTGTTTTGTGTGACTATGTACAATTTATCTTTTTATCCTTGATGGACACTTGGGGTGTCCAGCTATATTTTAGTGACAATAAAGCTGTTATGAACAGTCACCCATGAGAGTTTTCATGGACAAATATATTTTTCTGTCTTGGAGAAACACCTAATGATAGTTATTGCGTCAAATAATTAGCATGTCTTTAATTTATTAATAAGCTGCCAAACTGTTCTCTGCAGTGGCTGTGCCATTTTGCACTGCAAACAGCAATGTGTGAACGTTCCAGTTGTTCTACAGCCATATCACATTTGGTATTATGAGTTTTAATTTAAACTCTTCCAATGACATGGTATCTCCTTATGGTCTGAATATGCATTTCCCTGGTGTCTAGTAATGCTCAGCCTCTTCTCATGTGCTTACTGGCCATTTGTATATCTTCTTTTGTGAAGTGTCTGGCAAACATTTTCATAAATTGGCTGTTTGTCATGATTAGTAGTGAATTAGAAGGGTTTTTCTTAATTTGTTGTGACACAGATCCTTTGCTAGTTGTATGTGTTACAAATATTTGCTCCAAGTCTGTGCTTTGTCTTTCCATTTCTTAATGGGATCTTTTGAAAGACTGAAGATTTTAATTTTGATGAAATTTAATTTATCTTTTTCTATTTTTTTTTGTGGATAGTGATAATAGTGTACCATCAAAAAAGTCTTTGCCTATCCTAAAATGTGAAGATTTGCTCACTTATTTCCTTCTAGAAATTTTATAATTTTTGATTTTATGTTTGTTATAATCTGTTTTAGTTAATTTATATTTGTTGAAAAGGTGAAGTTTATTTTCATTCCCCACCCGACCCCCTGTTTTCTGTTTGTTTCAATTTATCCCAATATCATTTGTTGAAAAGAATGTCTTTTCCCCTGGAAGCTTTGCTGAAATCAATTGAACATATTGGGGTGTGTGTTGCATTGTGCGTCTGAATATTCTGGTATGTTCCATGGATCTATGTGTCTCTATGTTGGTGCTGCACTGTTTTGATTACCATAGCTTTATACTAAGTTTCAGAATAAGATAGTAGATGTCCTCTAATTTTGTTCTTCTTTTACAGGATTGTTTGGGCTATTCTGGGACATTAATGTTCCCATATAAATTTTCAAATCAGCTTTCTAATTTCTACAAAAATGCCCAATAGGATTTTGGTTAGAATCAAGTTGATCAATTTGAGAAAAGTATATAGCTTACTATTAGATCCTTCAATGCATTAATGTGTTATATCTCTGCTTATTGAAGTTAAAAAAAGTTTTTTCCTCAGAAATATTTTGTAGTTTTCAGAATTAAGATCTTGCACATTTTTTGTTAAATTTATTCTTAAGAATTTAATGTTTTGTGGAGATCCAAGAAAGCAGAGGAGTGAGTGAAAGTTACACTAATCTCCTTCCAGGACCAATCTGGAACTACAACTAAACTGTGCAGAAATCATGCAGAATAAACAACTGAACACTAGCAGGAGAGACGCCTTGTAACCACGGTCAAACAGAAGAAACAGCTTCAGCACATCTTGACTGGTAGGGAGTGCAGAGGAGGTGTGAGATGGCTGGCTGGGCCCCCATGGGTAGCGCTGAAGTTCCAGAGAGATATTTCAGCAGCCAGGAGGATCCCCCTGAGAAGTGTGGGCTCTAAACCCCAAGCTGGGTTCCCCAGCCTACAGCACCAGATTCCAAAAAGTACACAGATAACATTCAGCTGCGAAAAGTGGCAGGGTTTCCTCTCTGCCAGAGACAGGTGGCAGGAGACACAAATAGCCGTTTAAAGGGCCAATGCATAAATTTCATATACAGCCACTTACCTTGGGATCTGGCAAAGGGGGTTGGGGTCAGAGTGGACTAGAGTGGATTGAGGTGAGACTGAGGGCGGTGGCTTTGGAGAGAGAACTGAGAGCAGCTCCCAGGATTCTGGTGCTGAGTCATCCCCCATACTGCAGGAGCCATCTTGCTCAGGCAGACCACTCCCCTCCAAGTGGCATCAGCTTGAAGCAAAGCAACAACCCCACCCCCGGTGATGCTGTGCCCTGCCCTGTGCTGCTTAAGTCTGACTGCTGAGTGCAGAGTGACTAGATTAAAACTGAAGGAGTCAGCCACAGACAGTAGATCCCTGGAGGTCTTGCACAGGCTGCCTAAGGCCAGATGGGGACACCATTTGACATCACCAGAGGCAGATCCAGAAAGAAAAAAAACAGTGGTAAATACTAGATGCTACTGAGACAAAATCCACCATGGTGTTTTCCATGATATGTGATATTTTCTTTCATGCATAGTTTTTTAATGTTCATGCCCTGTCCTTCAAGTTTGTGCATAATAGAAGTCACTAGATTTTACATTACAGTTTATTTAAATTCTCATATTTCGCTCCTTCCTTCTTTTATCCCATTTTACTTTCTTCTTTCCTCTTATTGTTTTTGTTTTAAATTTTGTTTTCTCTCTTGATACAACTTGTTTCCATTCCATACTCTTACTACTTTTCCCCCCGCCCAGCTTCTCAAAACTGACTTTCTTCTCAGTGGTCATCTCACATTCTTTTCCTGCTCTTAGAATGTCCAAGTTCTCTTTACACCTTTATCTATCTTTGCTCATTGGTTGTAGAGAGAGTTGTTGTTGTTGCAGTTTTTTCAGTTTTGTTTGCACATCTTCACTATTTTTGTGTTTCAAATCTCAAGCTTTCCCATTCCCCTCTCCTACTCCATTCTGCCTTCATCTTGCCCATTCTTATTTTCACCTCAAATTTGAATTTTTCCCTGCCTTAGCCTGTTTTTTTCTTTTCTTTTTTTCTTTCATCCAGCCCATCCTTGTTTTTTTTTTTTTTTTGGTCTCAAATTTTAATTTTCTTTTGTCTTAGCCTGGTTTTTGTTCCTCACTCTCAATATTCTTTCTCCCTCTATCATCACAAAATCAATTCCTGTTTCTCCAGACATCTCTTAAGCTTTTCTTTCTTCCTTTTTTCCCTCTTATTCCCAGCCCACCTATGTTAATATTAGCTCATTGGTTGATAGTACTGTGGTGGATCTTTTTCTCTAATTTGGTTCCTATTTTTTATTATTTATTTTAATTATTTTATTTTTGTTACTTATTTATTATTTACTTTGTTCCTTTTTCTTTCTCTCTCACATTATTTATTTTCAATTTCTATTTAAACCTAATACAATAGCTTCCCCTTTCTTACTCCATTCTACCTTCTTTATTTGCTTTTTTATTTACAATGTATAATTAACTTCCTCTCTTTGCATTGCTCCAACTCCCTACTCTTATTAGTGCTCCTCCCTCTACCCTATCAAAATCATTTTTCTTTCAGTAAGTCATCTCATATTTGCTTCTCATTTCTTATAATAGTCTTAATCTCTTTACAACTTTATTAATACTAGTTCATTTGCTGTTGATAGTGGGATTGTGTGTGGGAGTTATCTTTCCAGGTGTGGGTTTATTTCTTGGGCTTTGTTGTTTTGTTCGGCACAACAGCACACAAGACCTGGTGGGCTGAGTGACCCTCAGTCAACCAGCTGGAGGGAAAGACCCACTAAAGAATGACCTAACAACAATAAAATCCCAATTAAAACCAGAGAACCAACATAAATGACATAAAGGCCATCCCAAGAGCATCAAGTTCAGGAGATCAAGGAAACTACACCACTGAATCCCACAGGTTTCCTACCATAGAAGTTCATGTCGCAAAGACAGGGAGTCAAAGCAGATCAATTTAAGAAGCAAAAGCAAACAAAGAAAGTCTCACAAATAATGGGGAGACAAAGAAACAATGCCTAATTGAAAGGAAAGGAGGATCCCCCAGAAGAGTACTAAATTAAATAGAGGCAAATAAACTATTAGACATTGAGTTCAAAACAATGGTTACAAGGAAACCCAATGAGCTCAGTGAGAATTCTAAAGAACTACAGGGAAGTTACAAGGAACTTACTGTGAACTGCATCAGCATGAAAAAGAACATAAAAACTATCAATAAGAGCCAAGAGGAAATGAAGAATACAATTTCTGAACACAGTAGAAAAAATTAAAAGCAGGCTGGATGAAGCAGAGGATTGAATCAGCGAGCCAGAGGACAAGGTAGAAAAAAAATTCCCAGAAAGAGCAAGAAAAGGAAAAAAGACTCAAAAAGAATGAAGAGGTGTTACAGGAGCTGCAGGACAACATGAAAAGTAATAATATCCATATAATAGAGATACCAGAAGGGGAAGAAGATGAGCAAGGGATAGAAAATCTGTTTGAAAAAGCAATGAGAGACAACTTCCTTAATTCGATGAGAGAAAAAAATCATAGAACACCAGGAAACACAGAGAGTCCCAATCAAGATGAATCCAAAGAGGCCCACTCCAAGACATTATAATTAAAATGGCAAAATTCCAAGACAAAGAAAGAATCTTAAAGGCAGCAAGGGAGAAACAGGGAGTGACATACAAGGGAGCCCTGATAAGGCTAGCAGCTGAATTCTCAATGGAAACACTACAGGTCCGAAGGGAATGGCAAGAAAAATTCCAAGTAATGAAAAGCGTAGGCCTGCAACCAAGGCTATTCTACCCAGCAAGACTCTCATTTAAAATGGAAGGTGAAATAGGAGTTTCCCAGACAAAAGAAGGCTAAAAAAATATATCTTCACCAAACCAGCACTGCAAGATATGCTAAAGGGACTGCTTTAAGAAGAGAAAGAAAAAGAATGAGAGAGAGAAGAACACAGGTACAAAGGGGAATGAATAAGTACCTGTCAATAATAACCTCAAATGTGAATGGATTGAATGCCGCCATCAAAAGACATAGTGTAGCTGAATGGATAAAAAATATGACCTGCACATATGCTGCCTACCACAGTCCCATTTCAGTACAAAAGACCTACACAGACTAGAAGTGAAGGGTTGGATAAAATATTCAAGCAAATGGATAGAAAAAGAAACTGGCATAGAAATATTTATATCAGACAAAATAGATTTCAAAACAAAGGCTATAAAAAGAGGGAGAGAAGGACACTTCATAATACTCAAGGGTAGATCTATCAAGAAGACATAAACATTGTAAACATATATGCACACAACATAGGGTCACCCAAATATATAAGGAAAATCTTGGAGGACTCCAAGAAAGATATAGACAGCAACTTCAAATAAATAACCTAACCCCACATGTACAAGAACTAGAGGAACAACAACAAACAAAGCCCAGGGTGAGTACAAGGAAGGAAATAATCAAGATCAGAGCAGAATTAAATGAAATATAGACTAAAAAAAAAATTCAAAGGGTCAATAAATCCAGTAGCTAGTTCTTTGAAAAGATAAAATCAACAAGACTTTAACCAGACTCATCAAGAAAAAAAGAGAGGACTAAAATAAATAAAATCAGAAATAAAAGAGGAGAAATTATAACTGATACAAAGAATTACAAAGGAATGTAGAAATTACATCAAACAACCAAATGCCAAGCAATCTGAAAACCTGGGTGAAATGGACAAATTTCTAGAAATATATAATCTTCTAAAACTAAATCAAGAAGAAGCAGAGAGCCTGAAAAGACTAAAAACAGCTAGTGAAATTGAAACAGTATCAAAAAACTCCCAGTACATAAAAGCCCTGGATGGGATGGTTTCACAGGAGAATTTTACAAAACATTTAAGAAAGAGTTAACCCCTATCCTTTTCAAACTATTCCAAAAAATCCAAGAAGAATGAAGACTCCCAAACTCTTTTTATGAGGCCAGCATCATCCTAATCCCAAAACCAGATAAAGACACAACAAAGAAAGAAAACTATAGGCCAATATCGCTGTTGAATATAGATGCTAAAATCCTCAACAAAACATTGGCAAACCATATCCGGCAACACATTAAGAAGGTCATACACCATGATCAAGTGGGATTCATCCCAGGGGTGCAATATTCATAAATCAATAAATGTAATACATCACATAAACAAAAGGAAAGACAAAAATCACATGATCATATCAATAGATGCTGAAAAAGCATTTGATAAAACACTGCACCCATTTATGACAAAAAGTTCAGCAAAGTGGGAGTAGAGGAGCATACCTCAACATAATAAAGGCCATATACAAGAAACCTGCAGCAAAACATCATACTGAATGGGCAAACACTAAAAGCTTTCCTCCTCAGATCAGGAACAAGACAAGAGTGTCTACTTTCACCACTTATATTCAACATAGTATTGGAAGTCCTAGCCACAGTGATCAGATAAGAAAAGGAATGAAAAGTATCCAAATTAGAAAAGAAGAAGAAAAACTGTCATTGTTTGCAGATGACACAATAATGTACATAGAAAAGCCTGTAGAGTCCACGAAAAAAACTACTCAACCTAGTAAGTCAATTTGGCAAAACAGAGGGATACAAATCAAAGGCATTTTTGTACACCAACAATGAAATATCAGAAATGGAAATCAGGAAAAAAATCCTATTTTTTTCTATAGCAACAGGAAGAATAATGTACCTAGGAATAAATATAATCAAGGAGGTAAAAGACCTGTACTCAGAACACTACACAAAACTGAAGAAAGAAATTAAGGAAGACATGAATAAATGGAAGCATATATTATGATCATGGATTGGAAGAATTAACATCATTAAAATGCCCATATTATCCAAAGCAATTTATAGATTCAGTGCACTCCCTATTAAAATACCAATGATGTAATTCACAGATATAGAACAAACATTTCAAAAATTTATATGGAACCATAAATGACCCCAAATAGCTGCAGCAATTTTGAGAAAGAAGAACAAAGTAGGAGGGATCACAATACCTGACATCAAACTATATTACAAGGCCACTGTAATCAAAACAGCCTGGTACTGGCATAAAAACAGACACATAGACCAATGGAACAGAACAGAGAGCCCAGAAATAAACTCATGTCTCTGTGGTCAACCAATATTTGACAAAGGGGGCAGAAGCATAAAATGCAGTAAAAATAGCCTCTTCAACAAATGGTGTTGGGAATTCTGGACAGGTATATGCAAAAAAATAAAACTAGACCCCAACTTACACCATACACACAAATAAACTCAAAATAGATAAAAGATTTAAATGTAAGTCATGACACCATAAAAGTCCTAGAGAAGAATATAGACAGGAAATTTTCAGATGTCTCACACATCAATATATTCACTGATATGTCCCCTAGAACAAGAGATATAAGGGAAAGAATAAACAAATGGGACTTAATCAAAATAAAGAGCTTCTGCACAGCGAAAGAAAACATCAGCAAAATGAAAAGGGAACCAACACTATAGGAAAATATATTTGCCAATAATACCTTGGACAAGAGTTAGATCTCCAAAATATATAAAGAACTTACATGACTCCACACCAGGAGGACAAACAATCCAATTAAAAAATGGGCAAAGGGCCTGAACAGACATTTCTCCGAGAAGGACATACAGAGGGCCCAGAGTCATATGAAAAGATACTCAACATCACTAGCCATCAGAGAGATGCAAATTAAAACCTCAGTGAGATACCACTTTATGAAATATGCTCTCCTGACACAGCAGGTCAGAGTGATCATCAACAAATTAACAAACAACAAGTGCTAGTGAGGTTGTGGAGAAAAGGGAACCATAGTACACTATTGGTGGGAATGTAGACTGGTGCAGCCCCTGTGGAACCATTGGAATTTCCTCAAAAAACTAAAAATGAAACTGCCTTTTGAGCCAGCAATTCCTCTTCTGGGATTGTAGCCTAAGAATCCTGAAACACCAATTCAAAAGAACCTATACACCCCAATGTTCATAGCAGCACAATTTACAATAGCCAAGTGCTAAAAGCAGCCTAGGTGCCCATCAGTAAGAGTGGATCAAAAAACTGTGGTACATTTACACGATGGAATTCTACGCAGCAGAAGGAAAGAAGGAGCCCCTATCCTTTGTGACAGCATGGGTGGATCTGGAGAGCATTTTGCTAAGTGAAATAAGCCAGGCAGTGAAAGACAAATACCATATGATCTCACCTGCAAGTGGAACCTAATCAACAAAACAAACAAGCAAGCAAAATATAACCAGAGACATTGAAATAAAGAACAAATTGACAGTAACCAGAAGGGAGGTGGGAGGGGATAACGGGGAAAAGGGGGAAGGGTTGTCAAGGAACATATGTAAAGGTCACATGGAGAAAGCCAAAGGGAGGTAGGATCAAGGGTGAGAGGTAGGGTTGGGTGGGGTCGGGGGTAGTGGTGGTGGGGAAAATGGAGACAGCTGTACTTGAACAACAATAAAAAAAGAGAGAGAAAAAGAATAATTCAATAGTTTATCATTGTTTGCTATTAAATGTACATTTTTTTTGTAGCTGAGCTTCCTTTAAATTGAGAGTGTGTTGAGAATTTTTTTAATCATACATAGATTTTGAATTTTGTCAAATTCTCTGCTACTTAATAAAATATTCTAGTGCTACATTATATTTCTTATATTGGCTTTATAACCGCCTCTTTTTAGTTTTTTCCTCTAGAGAGAACAATATTCATCTTTACCTTTCAGAGTTTACTTTTAGTGAATGTTGTACCACTTTACATTTTTTTATCTCACATTTCTCAATTCTTTCTGCATACTTTATTTTTCCTGTGTCCCTAGCATAAACACTATTACAGCAACATAATTTCATTTACTGACCTGCATCTTTTGTCCGAATGTTGTCATGTTTT
>VMDR010014274.1:0-23777 GCA_007922815.1 Macrotus californicus | reverse complement strand
ATGTACGCTCTAGGACCCTGTGGGTCTCTCCAACGAGTTCTCCTGTGAGTCTGGGAGTGCCACTGCCTCCGCGCCCACAGGAGCTTTCAATCAGAGGCTCTGGGGCTTCGTTTCCCCGAGCTGGAACTCTGGGTTGCAGGGTCTGTCTCGCTCTCCAGTTGTTCCTCCCGGTTTATCCGCACAAGGGAGTGGGACTCCCAGTCCGCAGCCGCCAACTCTCCTGCTTTCTGCGCCCTTCCCCGGTCCGCAGCCGCCAGCTCTCCCGGCCAGCCGCGCCTTTCCCCGGTCTGCCAGCCACCGCCCCGCGCGCGTCCTCTCCGGCCCGCCTCGCCCCTCCTACCTGTATGGATGAAAGTTTCTCCTTTAGTTTCTTGGTTGTCGGACTTCCATACAGTTCGATTTTCTGTCAGTTCTGGTTGTTTTTTGTTTTAAAATTTGTTGTTGTCCTTCTTTTGGTTGTACGAGGAGGCACAGTGTGTCTACCTATGCCTCCATCTTTGATTGAGTATGACTTTAATTAAGCATATCTACTACCTGGATAGCATTTAAAAAATTCTGTTCAGTCCTTCTCTTGATATTTTTCTTTTAGTATGTCCTTATATTGAAGATTCTCCACTTCCAACTAAAATTAGGTAAACACTCCTCATCTGCAGTTATGGATTTTGAAACATGGACATTTCCATGGAAATGTGTACTTGCATTCAGGTCTGAGAAGCACTAGTGGTACTTAGCTTAAGCTACGAAATTATATTCTCCTATAAATTGGTTTAGGAACAGAGATCTCATTTCTTGGTTTAACTTTTGATGGCACAGGAAGTATACAAGGCAGTTGGACATTATTAGTAATTCAAACAGTCTTAGTTATCATCTAAATGACTACCTCAGTATTACGTTACACATAAAAGTCTTGCAGTGTTAATGTTGAATCCATTATCAAGTGCACAGCAAGAGCTACTGTACTAAACCATTCAGTGTTCGGTAATAGTAGCTAAAGGCAGTTCACCTTGACCCTGGCCTTAAGAAATTTGTTTTGCTGATAAAAACAAAACCACTTTTGCCACTGCTGGACCATCAAACTGCTGTGCAATAAGGCAAAGCAGGATATTCAGCTTCCGTTTCTGACAGAAGTTCACAGAACTAAGTCTAAGAGAACAAGTCAAGTTCACCACTGACTCATTTGTTCAACAGCCCAAGACAAATTCAAGTATCTGCCAACTACCTGGTGATAAAAGCAACAGTCGTTGGCTTTAAACACCTTATGTTTTCACAAGCTTTGTAAATTTATCCAGCTAATAAGCCTTTCTCTGCTCTACACGTATTTTATCATCAGTCACGCACCATCTTAGGAAATTCCACTTCAGATGGTCCTGACCCCGTGTTTTCTTAGCATCTTTGCAAATATTCTCACCTGTAGCTATTCTATACAGACTATTGATGGAGGCTAACTTTTCCGCCACTTTGAACTCTACATTAACCCTCAAGAAGACAACCGAGCAGTACCAGTAATATTTGTCAACTCATCAAGAGCCGAGGAAAACCATTCAAATCCATGTGCCTTGTTAATTAACTACTGACACTGAGTCCCCCGACTCCTCGAGCAACTCTTCCCTCCTAAAGGCTAATAGTTTAAACAGTTTTGTTTTCCCCCGAACGCAATTCCTCAGCTGCTGCCGTCAAACAGGAGCCCATTACCTCGCCATCAATAAGCGGCCTTTCTGGCTCAGCACATAAACAAGCCACTTGGAAACTTACACTGGTTACACCTCATTTTCATTTTTTTTGTTTTGGGAAGGAACTTTGCTGTAGAGAGACATTTGTTTTTGCATTTTCTCAGTATTAGCTAACGATTGCTTCCCCAGGAGTTAGGCATAGGGTATAAGTACTTACTCCTCTGATGGGGACAAGCAGCATGTCCTTTGAGCACAGCCACGGGGTCACCGCGTAACAAACACAATGCTTTGCCCCCTCCACAGTAACCAAACGGCCCACACTCCACGGTGCCTGTACAGCCTAATATTCAGAGTCAGCTTTTCTCCTCTTCCCTTGTTCCCACATCAAGGATAGGCACTGGTTAAATAAATAAATAAAATGTTGCTGATACACGTAGTCCTCAAAACACTGCCAAGTGACACCTGTGTCACCGTGGTTTGCGGTGCATCGGCAGCAGGGAGAAGTGCCAGGGAGCTCCTGTAGCCTCTGTCACACTTGCTGGTTGTAGCGAGAAAGCAGCTACCAACAACAGGCGAATGCATGAGCGAGCGCACGGCTGCATTCCACTAAAACGCTGCTTTTGGCAAAGTTCATGAAAAAAATGAGTTTTATCAATTTTCACATTATATGTCACAAAACATTCTTCTTTTGATTTTGTGTCAGTTTAAAAGGTAAAAAAAACTCTTACTCGCGGGCTGTGCAAAACCAGGTCACTGGCCCGTTTGCCAACCCCTGATCTGCATGAGATATGGATCCATCAGCACAGCTAGGTCATTGTTGGACTTTCACCACTTCCTGTGAGGAAGGCGGACAGAAGCAGATGCCACTGGGTCTTAAGGAGGACTGGCAATGGCAACAGAGAAAGAAGACAGGGGTTAGAGATGCCACAGGTAAACCTTGCGCACTTCAGAGTTTTACCTAGGTCTAGCCCATCTGCCTTTGGAGAAATGTCAGATGACAAACTCCCTGACATGTGATTATAGGTCTGGTTACTATGGTAATCACCACCATCTATGGACTGACTACTAACAACCCAGGCAATGACCTTGAAGCTTTACATTTAATATTCTCTATGCCATTTTGACATAGGTGCTATTTTTCCCTGATAAGATAAGAAAACTCAAGTTCAGGCAGGTTACATGATTTCCCATCAGTCCTAGTCCAGTACACAGCACGGCAGGAATCTGAACTCAGGACTGTCTGACCTTGGCCAGTGCTCTAGAAGGTCCAGGGTAAGGCACTGGGGCCACCACAGAAGTGAGCTCTAGCAAACAGCAGACGTGGCCAGGAAAAATGGGTACTTTAGCAAAGAATGGCCCTTCTATATAAGAAGGTCATCCTCTTTGACCAAGGCTGAGGTTTACTTCAGGAAGACACGGTTCAGAAAAAGGAAGAATTGGATTCTTCTCATCAAGCCAGCCACACCCTGACAGCGCAGGTACAGAACAGCACAGCCTCTTCACCTGCTCCTCCAGGTAAAAATGGCAAGTGGCTAGGCCCTACACACAGACACCTGGCTTTGGATGAGCACTATTCCTAGCCTTCCCATGCGCCTGCCGCAGGGCGGTAGGAGATGGAAGGGGGAGGGGAAAGCATTTGTCCAACTCCACTCTTCAGCCAGCCCACTGCTGGCCCGGGAGGCTGCCAGTAAGCCAAGGTTTGAGAGCACCCAAATCTCCCCGGCACTCCACCGGGATGGGGGAAGGAAGCCCTGATGAGAACACTGGAACTTACTGAGGAACGTATCATAAGCCATTATCATGGCTTAACGCTAGTCTTCTAGACTTTCATTCCAGTTTCTGTTTGTCCCAGCATTTAGCAAGGAGAAAGAATAATGGTTGCTGGGAGAGTGACCAGGTCAGGGAATTATATAAGAGAGGTGGGGTTGGATCTATGCTCTGAAAAAGAGGTAGGTAGAGTTTAGAGAGGCAGAAGGGACACACAGGACAACATGCCAGGGAAGAGAACTTCCCTAAGACAAGTCCAGGCGATGCTGAGCATTAGGGTCACTGATGGAAAGTATGAGAAATGAAGCTGGATAAAGAGAGCGGGCCAAAGGCACTCAGAGTAACGTGAATTTAAGACTACAGGAACTAGTCAAGAGAAATAGCATCTCTTGCATTTCTGCATGTCTTTTATCAGTTTCTGTTCTAGATCATCTTCTCAAGGATGTTTGGATAGCCTTGGAAGACAGGGATAGTGTCTTTCCCTGGAGCAAAGGGCGTGTTTCTTTGCTGTCCAGGAAATCAAAAGGACATCTCCCTCTGGGACAAATGTTAGGCAGCGTTTGCTAGCAGCTCCTTGTAGAGAATGGAAGGAATTTCCCACGCTCAGGGTACTTGCCTGTGATGAAAATACACTAAGTCAGCAGCATCTGCCTGGGCATTTCCCGACAGGACCCAGGGGCTATGGGGAGCCAATGAGGACATGAAGGTTGTGCCGCCAGCTATGCCTGAGTAACAGAGTCCTTTGCCTCTGACTCAGGGTCCTCGTGTCTTCTGTCAGCATCCATGAACCTGGGAGGCTGATTTGTTGGCTTGCACTCAGGATAAAATCACAAACTCTTCACAGCTCCTGACCAACAGCTACAAGAACGATGTCTGAGCTTAGCAAATTTGCAGGATCCCAGGTCAGCAAATACAAAGCAAATGTACTTCCATACATAACAGCAAATCATGAGAAAATTCTACTTAAAACTATTCCATTTACATATACAGTACTTAGGAACACATTCAACAGAAGATATTTTTAAATGTCTACACTGAAAACTGGAAGACATAAATACAGAGGCACACCACAGTCAAGGACTAGAAGAAAGAATATTGTTAAGGTGTCGATTGTTCCAAATTGACCTGGAGCACCAGTTTTCAAACTCCGTTCTCAGGACTCCAGGACACTTAAATAACTGAGGACCCCAAGAGGCTTTAAGTTATGTGGGTTTTATCTATCAAATGTTACCATAAGAAATTTAAAATGAAAAAAAAAAAATGATTGCACTTGAAGTTAATAAACTCATTAAATGCTAACACAAATTTTTATGAAATTTAATTCTAAAACAATAAAATTTAGTGAACATATTGGCATTGTTTTATATTTCTGCAAATATTTTTAACGTTTAGCATAACAGACAACTGGATTTTCCTATCTACTTCCGCATCTAATCAATCACGATATCACACATTATGTAGCCTCTGGAAAATTCTACTGCACACTCCCTGAGAGAATGAGAGTGTGAAGTCAAATAAGCCTTCGTTAGTATAACTGTGAGAACGGTTCTGACCTGGTCACCAGGGTTTCCAGATTCAAGGCATGAAAGAACTCTTAGGCAACTAACCTATGTCTGCACTTCTCAAAATTCAAAGGATGCATGTAAGAACTGCACATTTCAGGGCACGGAAATTTCACACACAAAAGGGCTACAAGTAGACACTCAGCTCTAGGCAATGATATACACGCTGAAGTGTTTACAGGTAAAATGTGTTGGTCATGTTTGCATCTTGCTCTGAAACGCATCAAAAAACCAGACTGGATTGATGGAAGAACACTGTGGTTCCAAGGTAAAGTATAAAATAAAAATTAAAAAATAAAACCATGAGTTACTTACTTAGGAAAATTAAGTCTTTCATAAATACAGACCGAAGTATACTCCCTAACCGCCTTCATCACCCTTTCCCTAATTATGCCCCAAAGTGAAAAGAACACGCCCACCAACACCAGCAGTTGCTCCGTCTCAGGACCAGGCAAACACCCTTCTTACTGTCCTGTGAGGTGATATGACAAAATCAAGTGCGTGACCACATTCAGATTTCAGTGTTCATTTCCTCCACTGTCTACAAGACCCACTTCAGAAAAGATTTTATGAAATCCAATTTTTAACTTTAAAAAACCTGCCAAACAAGAAAATTCCAACAGCTATAAACATGAGTTTAAAAAATGTAAACACTGTACTTTTTAAAATTTGAAAGCCAGAATCCTGTCTGACCTCCTAATTTCCTTTGACTATAAGAATAATCTTCTCTCTCTGATTTCTTTGCTATTAAAGATCACAAATATTTTAATTATGGCCATCAGAAATGCATTTATTTACACATACACACAGTATGAATTTTAAATTCAGAGCAACCAATGGCATTTAAAAGTTCCCTCCCTATCGCCTCCTACATAGCACACACACACACACATACACCCTCAAGATGATGTAGCACAGCCCAAATTAAAATATAAACCTTAATGGCAAAATAATTGTGCCATTATACTTTGGGCTTAAATGATTTCCAATAATAATCCAAAGCAACACATTACTACACTCTAAGGAAACCTACCCTGAATGCAAGTAATTCCAACACATATTAGAACTAAACACTGTGTGTGTTCTAGACTCCAGTGAGTTTTAAAAGGGGAAAAATTAAAAGGAAAGAAATCCACATTACCATGGTCACTTAGCCTCTCCCCATTTATTTCCTCTCACCCCACTCCTAAGTCAATTTCGGAATCACCGATTCTCATTCCATCACGTGCCAGCAGCACGTAAACTAACTGAAATAATCCCGGGTTTTAGCACTGGCACAGAAGAAGGCTAAAGTATGTGGAAGTGAAATGGAGTCTGCAGTTTAAAAATAGGCCTATGTGCAAGTCCAAAGTCAGCTTGCCAGCGAGTAGCTATGAAGAATTTCTGACATGGCCTGAACCAACAACATCCAGAAGAATTCTGATCTCTCGTTCCAACCTTCTCTTGCCTATTTTCTTTCTTCGTTTGAGAACTGAGTGAATGGCCAGTCGGCCTACCAGAAGTCTACGAATAGCCTGTCTCTGTATTTGCCTTCATCATATCTCCCGTCTAGAAGGCATGTCTCCATTTCTTACACAAATGTCTGACTTATTCTCAGAAATTCACACCATTGCCCTTTGTCTTGGTGAAAGAACTTTTATGCTCAATGCTCTCACGCCTTAGCCTTAGTTTCAGAAGCCTAGTGTGATTAGAGCTTGGATGGAAAACATGCTCTCTCCCACAATCAACTTCTGACTTCCACGGGGAACACAGTGGTACGTGAACGCTCGCAGACCCATAACTGAACATACCCTGTGCATTTCCACCCCTTTAGGCCCAGGCTTCCTAACCACAGCCTCTCAAATTTAACACTAAAAGTGGAGCGGCTGCTGACTCAGCGGCTTTAGTCGTAGCGAGAGGTTCTCTGTCTTAGATCTAGGTTTTTCAGTTCGGCCATTACACTGGGTGGATACCGTGGTCCCAGCGAGTCTGAACCAAAAAAAGGAGTCCCTTTATGGTGTCTGAAATTAGATCCCGAGGCTCACTTGAAGTTTCCATTTCATTCTTTTGATTGATGGGTCTCATTATCGGGGAAGGCTGAAGTATCTCTCTTCTTTCCCTCCATGCGTGGCTTCAAAGTACTGTACGCTTGAATGCCCACGAACATTAAAACTAATTTCAATCATTATCTTAGACACCAGTGTGCTCAACAAACCAAACAATGACCCTGGGATACAAAATATATGGTCACCTTTCATACCTAATAGGATGCAAGGTCGCAAATTGATCAACACAATGGTACAGCTTTCTATGAGCACAGTAAAGACACTTCTCGAATGCTGTATTACCTAATGCTGTCTTTTAGAGATAAAACTCACATTGTCCTTCGGCTTCTGAAAAACAAACTAGGGTTCATGATGATCACCTGTAAGGATAACTCCAAGTGGCAGTGAATGTGTATGGCTGGGAAAATAAGATAAATGCCCACGTTTGTATAAACCACAGGTAAAATGAACACATTGGCACCACACATTTTGCAGCTTGTCCTTGTCACTTCAAGGCATGCCTGTCATGTCACTTTGAGCTTTAAAGGGAATGTTTTTTCTCCTGCTACCTTTATACTAAGCTGACATTCTCAAAGTAAAATAAAAACAGAAGCAATTACATTAGTACCAATTAAACAGAAATTCTATAATCAAAAGTATGACCAAAACACTGATGACATTGTTTCTCTGTGCTGAAAGCCATACCAAAATAGGAAATTGAATAAAAATCATGCATTAATGTTTCTATTGATACAAACTATCAACTTGAAAGGCAAATATAAGACCATATGCAATATTGAACTTTTTGCCTATGTATAATTACATAGCAACTATGATTCCATATCTGGGGAATATCCCAGAATGTTGATTTTTGAAAAAGAATAGAGAAAGAGAAAAAAAAGCACAAAAAAACATAACAAACCCCAAGAAGACCAACTGCTAGATTCAACAGAAGGAACTAGGCTCAGATGTCATTAGAGCTGAGTTTCAGTCCTGGCTTGACTTGGGCAAATCACTTCAACTGAGGAAGTTTAGCTTCTCATCTAGAAAGCAAAGCCGATAGAATAATTGACATCTAATTTCCTCTAAGCCTCTAAGAATCTATATGACTATACATTCTTAGTCAATGGGTTTTTCAGGAATTAGTCTCTTTGAAATGTTTTTTAAGGCTAAATATAATTCCACTACTAAATGCTTATTACTTTCATAAATACTGGCAAATTTCTATGTCATTGGGGGCTACAAGAACTTTAGAAAGAACATAACGTGTTTTTCACCTAACAGGTACTACTTTGAAGAAGTGGAGAAGTCCCAATTTCCCCAGAAATTGGAAACCAAAAATACACAACTTTTTAGGTTCCTTACTTTTTACCCAGGAGTCAACTTGAAATTGTTCCCAATGACCAAAGGTGGGATAATGTGAACAAAAAAATGATCATATAACCCAAAGAATAAAATAAATAAGGCTAACGTAATGTAGATAAGTGACGGAATCAATACGTCGGGAGGAGGGACAAACCCTTACAGAAGCAAGAATGTATGAAAATGTGTCCCCTCCCCATCCAGAGGTAGGGCTCAACTCCCCTCCCCTTGAATGCAGGTGGTACTAAGCAACTTGCTTCAGAGAATGGAGCATGGGATGGGGAGACAGTAACTGGACAGTGGAGAAATCCGGCAGACACCACCTTAACCAAGTGTCAAGGTAAACAGCATCAGTGATAAGTCACGGTCCTGTCACATATCCTGTCATATAAAGTGATGAGAAAAGTACTTCGCCTTTGCAGTATTTCCCAAAAACCATAATCCCCATCGAATCATAGGAAAAAAAATCAATAAATCCAAACTGAGACATCCTACAAAATACCTTCAAAAGTGTCAAGGGAACACTGAAAAACTGTCAGATCATAGGAGATTAAGGGGACATGATGAAAACTGGGTGTAAAGTGATATCCTACTTTGGATCCTGGAACAGAAAACATTATGGAAAAACTGGTGATGTCAGAATAAAATCTATGGGGTTTATAGCATCAGGCCAATGTTAAAATCTTAGTTTTGACGAAGGCACCATAGATACATAAAATGTGAACACCAGGAGAAACTGGGTGAAAGGTATGGAAACTCCCACGCTACCCTTGCCAGTTTTCTGTTAATCTAAAGGTATTTCAAATAAAGTTTATAAATATAATAAATCAAAAAGTTTATTTTAAATATTGAGTCAAAGGTATTACTCACTGAATTAAAGTATGCCAATAATGCAAGGAATTTTGAAATAGGTTGAATAAAATAAACATTTTAGTGTCTGGCAGATGTTCCTGAAAGAAACTTATAAGACAGACACCGATAAGTTTGAAGCATCATTTCATAGTAATTCATGATTTTATGGGATTATAAAGTAAGAAAATCCTCCTAATTTCCATAAAAGCTTCTCTGCAATGCAAGAGATGTGTACTAGGTACTTGGACTTCCCAACCTATAACTCCAGGCCCAAACCATAATGGAGAAGACTGAAAAAGGAATGCAGAAGAGAACAGTCAAGTCAATGATCCTGGGGGAACTGTATCTTCCTCAAAGTCAAGCATGGGAGAACACTCCAGCTGAAGCCCTTGTAGAAACTGGGATTTCCCACGACCCAAGGAGACAGGCCTTTGACCCCCCATGAGATGCCTACTTGGGAGGTGCACTAAGTAATCTGCGCCCCCACACCACCTGTCTACACAGGGGAGAAGGGAAGTGGGGTAACCTGGCAGAACAGAGGTGGAAGCTGTGAAGGGAACGGCCGGCACTTCCATCAGCTGCAGCGCAAAGAAGAGTGACCTTCCGTGAGTCAAGTGGACATCAGAGAAAGTGAGTGGGGCACTGACAACATCCTGTGTTGCCAAAGTGTGTTTTCCTTTGCCACGGGTGGATTACATTTCCCAGCCTTTTCTGATGTTAAGTTGGGAGCTTGTAACTAAGTTCTCCCAGATGGGAATGTGAGCGGGAGTAACTTTCCATTTCTAGTAACAGGCAAGTAAAAGAGGGTATGAGACAATTCTGTGAATACATTAAAACCAATGAACTGTGTACTTTAAATGGGTGAATCGTATACCATGTTAACTATACCTCAGAAAAGCTGTTACACATACAAAAAAAAGAGGGGCTGTCAGACTCCAAGTGCTCTCTCTCCTGAACTCAAGAGTTGGACGTGAAGAACTTCAAGATGAGGGTCTGCAACATGGAACCAGCTGGGACTGTGATTCACTGCTGGAGGAGAGATGGCATGGGGAGCCGCACGCGCCACACTGGACTGTGACATGAATGTGTTAACCTATTCAGATTTGTGTTTTCACAGCATAACTTCGTCTATCCTGATTAATATAAAGATAGCTTAAGCCTTCTGGGTAGTATCCTGCCGAAGGTGGCTCCACACAGGTAGCACCTGTGTCTCACCCTCCCCTCTCCCTGCCCCAATCCCCGAAGACTGGAAGTATGCCATGCAGCCCTCCCTCCTTCCCTCCCCTACCTCAGCTCCCACTCTCACCAGACAGAGTATGAAAGGGAAAGGGACACTTTTAGTCCAGTATAAGATTAAAATTTCAAGATTTGGAAGTGACCCAAAAATCGTGGCATCTTACTAAGATATCAAAATTAACAAAGTATGGTGCTAAAATGGCAATTAGTAAAAAAGTAAAAACCATTTATTATGGATATCTCCTCAGTAAACTAATTGCCCTTACCGTCTCAGTCTCTGCTTTGCTTTACCCTGCCATGGGACTCTACCTGTCTTTCTTTTAGATATATAAGTTCATTGTCAACAAAAAGCACGGGTGGCAAATAGCAAATCAGGTGTGTAGACATTTACACATGTTACTAGATATTATCTGCTCAGGTTCTTTAAAATCCAATCTGTCAAGATTTCGATAAAAGGGTTTTTGTTTGTTTTATCCAACATTTTTGTATTTGTTCCTGAATAGACGATGTTTAAATATGTTTAAAGAACCTAATTTAATCTTAGCTAGAGATGAACACTACAACTGTTTCACAACTAAAAGTGAACACTAGCAGACACTTCTTTCGAGGAATCAGTGCATCACTAAAAATCTCCTCGCCTACCACTTTCCCAATGGTACACATGTGTGTGTTTGGCCATAAGTTAAGTGTCGGAATCTGAGAGCTCAGGGGTATGTCCACAGGAATGGTCCTAGGACATGGCACTCTGTGGACACCCAGAGAGCTGCGCTGGTCCTAGCTAAGTTTCACGGCCCCAAACAGGAAAGCACCTGAAGTCCTCACCAGTCTGTCCGACCAAGGCGCAGGTATGAATGAAATCAGGCTGCACACCTAGCAGCTGACAACTGTAAAACTGGACAGAGACGCACAAAGCTGCCTCCCACCTTCACACACACACACCTGTTCAGAATTCAAACAGCTTGTGCAAACCATGGAGCGGTATTCAAATAAAACGTTAAGAGTGCGTATTCATTTGAAAAGGAAATGAAAATATGTGTCTGTGGACATGGGTTCTACGTTTCCTGGGAGAGTTGACAGGCCTTCTGTGACTGAGATGGTTGTAAGCCTAACAGACTGAGCAAGATGAGGGAAGGGAAATCACCTGGCTTTGCTGGAGTCCCCACCACCTCTGGGCCCACGGCACACCACGCAGGAGGCTGAGGCGGCACACCCACAGCAGCTTTACACCTGTCACTACTTGGCAACACTAGTTTCAGGAACCCAACAGCAGCCTGGAGGACCACCGCGCCATCACAAACAGATCGAGCCCTGAGCCATGCTCTGAGGTAACGCCAGCATCCACAGGCATCTCCAGAGAATTCTCAGTCGGTGAGGGCAGGACCAGCACAGTCAGGATGAAGGATGCTACCTAACTACCTCGGCTCTCAGGGACCTCACTCAGCAACATCGCAGGGGCGCTTGCAGTTTTTACAGCTCTGCCCCCTGCTTTAACTCACTGAGCTTCACTGTAAGGCTGTGAAGAATGATCAGAAAGCCAGGATGAAGCAAAATAAAATTCTGCACCCAGGTGTCCACCCAAGCCTAGGGCGAACACCAAACAAAGCTCCTACACGCCACCATTAGCACGTTCAAGTGACAGTATAGGTTCAGAGACATCTACATGACCTTGGATGTCAAATAACTTCTCTCTATTCTTTGAGTGGCTGTCAAAAGGTAAAATGTAGTATCTCAGCCTCCCTCCATCTGGAAAAAAATTGAGAGATTCCAAAAACAGTGCACAGGTCACCGGTATGGGGCTATGTGTACAAGTTAACTATTATGGACTCTTTAAATATACACAGAATGCCAACTTCATAAAGATGGGTGAAGAGGACCCTTAAGCCAGCCAGGCAAACAAACCCACAAGCTAAAGGATCTGCAGGTCCTTCTAGCTCTGCTGTAATATTTTTGTTTGAGTGGATTTTCTAAACTTGCACTAACGCTGTCAACTGGAAATGTGGCTCGTCCAAACTGAGAGGGGTCGGAAGCATAAACTGCATGTTGGTTTGAAAGACTTAGCATGGACAAACCAATGTAAAATATCTCATCAATATTTTATCTTCATTACATGATGAAATAATGTTTCCAATATAATATATAGGGTTAAAATATTACTTAGCAATTTCATCTATTTCCTTTTTATTTTTTTAAAGATTTTATTTATTTATTTTTAGAGAGAAGGGAAGAGTGGGAAAAAGAAAGGGAGAGAAACACCGATGTGTGAGAGAAACATCTATCAGCTGCCTCTCGTATGTGTCCCGACCAGGGACTGGTCCCACAGCCCAGGCACGTGCCCTGACTGGGAATCGGACTGGCAACTCTTCACTTTGCGGGACGATGCTCAACCAACTAAGCCATGCAGGTCAGGGCCCATTTTACTCTCTTTCTATGGTTACTTAGAAAACATAAACACATACGTGGCTTGCACTATATTATGATTGACGTGCTGTGCGAAAGGCAGAATTCACGATCAACATTGTGGTTCCCAGAGATGGGAACCGTAACAGGCCAGGCAGAACCTCTGCAAGGTGTTCCCTCCCTCCCTCCAGGCTGCCAGACTCTGGCCAGCAGGGCAGTCCTGCCTCCTGCACCCAGCCCAGCCAGTGCTCCCCACCTACTGTCAGACAAGCAGGGGCCCCACTCCATCTACGGGCACTGCCGTATCTCTTCTGCTTCCTGCTCCCCATCTCCCTCTCCTCCTCTTCCTCCCCCTCTATCGCTGTGGCCGCCATTCCAGTGCTGAAAAATGGAGAAGTCCCTGAAACATCCCCCAATCCCTCAGAAACTCGGATGACTTTGTAAAAAAGTTCCAGTGGCCTCCCAACTTTTATGATTATGTACTGTATCAGAAAAACAAAATAAACTAACCCAATATATGTATATTGATCAATTATATACGTGCTCTTCTGCATTAATCTACATGTTATAAAACACACTCAAACAACAGCAATTTAGAAGACTGAGATAAAGATGTAACTAGGAACTTAAAAAATAATTTTGGCCCTGGCTGGTGTGGCTCAGCAGACTGAGTGCTGGCCTGCGAACCCAAGGGTCGCTGGTTCAATTCCCAGTCAAGGCACATGTCCGGATTGCAGGCCAGGTCCCTGGTGGGCAGCACGTGGGAGGCAACCACACACTGGTGTTTCTCTCCCTCTCTTTCTCCCTACCAACCCCTCTCTCTAAAAATAAATAAAATCTTTTTAAAAATTATATAAAAAGTAATAATTTTGTTTTGTTTCTTAAGACTTTTTATTCTTACTAAAAACATTTTTCACTGACTGCATCTTAACAAAGGCACAGAGATCCAAATAGAAGAAATATACTTACAAAGTCACCATACTCACATTTCAGTTTCATATATTAATTACTCAAAGTCCTTTTTTTTACTAAAAATTAATAACTTTCCATTTACCCTGTCAGTCAGCTGGTCTTAGAAACTAATTGGAAGGTACTACATTCTGACAAAATTTTGTATTGGGTTTGAAACCCTTTGTTTGGAAGATTCTAGTTTGTTTCCAAGATTTTTAAGTATGCAGATATGAGTTTTCATAGGTAACACACAACTACCAATTGCAGCAATGAAAATCACTTATCAGCTGAAGTAGTCCCATAAACTTATTTTACAAATGCTCTCTCTAGCACAAGATTATTATTAAAAGAAAAGAGGTACTTTCTTACTCATTAAGATATCACCTCTACTTTGTATATTAATTTTTTAACTATCTGGAGGGCTACAATACCACAGCCATGTATCATGTAAAAGACCAGCAATTTGGAAGTGTTATCTTGGCAAAAAAAAAAAAATATCTTAATCCACAATGAACAACTCACCTTTAAGCAATTCGCCCCAGTTAGCACGTGTGGTAAAACTTTTTGGCTATTAAAGGTAACATAGTCTGTCAACCCATTCAGTTGGGCAGCATGAAACCTCCACCACCAGAGTCAGGCCCCCTCATCAGCAGAATGTACAGTCTTCTCTCGAAACGCCTGGGGCTGCTACCCCGCTGCCCTTCTGGCTTGGGACCACGTGAAGGGTCCGTCTGTGTATTAACTATGAGTGAAGTTGAATTCCTATTTTTGGACGGAAGTTATACAGAAGTACAATGTCTACCTTTCTTCCTTGCATCCCAGTGGGATGCCTCCCACAGGTGTGGGGTGTGAGCGGCTGACTTTGGAAAGTGCTGCCATCAACATCAACGTGGCGGAACAACATGGCGACTGTCGCAACCACTCCTCACCCAGGCACTTGTTTCCTCTTACAACAGAAGACATCGATATTGTTCTGCGCAGGAGAGACTTGGGGAGACCTGTGCTGCACCCCAGAACCCTCCCACGGTTCTGACTCTGTCCTTCCTGTCAGTACTCAGCTGCACTCTAAGGAGGGAGTCCAATTACAGTCGTCCACCTCCCCGCGCTCGGTAAATGCTCCTCATCTCTTTCTGTCAGACCACTTGCAACCCGAAACCCTCAGCTGCTTCTGCAGTCCTGGTTGGTTTTTGGTTCCCTGAACCCACCACTCCAAAATGGTGCCAGGTAACACCGCTATGGCTTATTCAGGGTTCATTCTTTGTAATTTTTTTAAAAAAGGAGGGTTTTCCTTTAACAACTCTAGTTTAGTAAGAGGTCCAAGCACTTCTCCTTCTGAACATTTACAAAGTCTTCTAAACCATGGAGCACTAATCCATGAGTCACTAGAACCATCTGACCCTCACCCCCTTCCTTCTTTCCACCACCAGGCTGATTTTCCAAGGGGTCATCTCATCTGTGTTGCATTCCAACCTCACCTGCATCAATTTACCTAATGGAAATACTCCATGAGAAACATGCTTAGCCCAATTTCTCCTTAAACAGCCTCCCCATGAGCAACTGCTTACAGATTTCCTCCCAAATAAAATGTTACTTTCCTCTCCTTTCACCCTACACATCCATCCACAATGAACTGCTTTTGCCTTTTTAGGCTTCAGGCTTGTCTCGGAGGGTCTGTGTCCTCAAAAAGACCAATGGATAGCATGCTCCAGTATGTAAATGAGACCCACCTTATACACTGGGTTGATTTTTTTTTATTAGACACAATATAGATTTTTTAATAATTATAGCTACATAATCAAGAACACACATTATCTGGGTACTTCTCTTAATATGTTAAAAAGGAAAAGCTTTATTTCTCAGCCAATGGTTAACGTGTCAGGAAGAGACTCAAAGCTGCATGCGCAGAGCTGGAAAGACTCCGGGCTCCATCCCACCACGGTAACGTGCCCCTAATTTCATCTGACGCAGAGCTTCCTGCCATAATGTTTTCAAGCTGAGATGTGGAGTGTTTGCTGTGCCGTCACTACAGTCAATTTGCCAATCACACCCTCTAGAGCAGAGGTGCGCAGCCACTTGGGGACCACAGGCCCCTTTGAGGCTGATGAGAGCTTATGACCATTCCCCGTGAAAATACTTATGTACCCAAAATTGTGTACACAATGCCGGGGGGCGGGGTCCGAAGCCCTGAAGGCCTGAACCCCGAACAAGAACCATGGTTGCTTTTTCCAGTGTCATAGGGCCTATGAGTCAAGTGGCAGGAAGGGAGTACCACAGCCTTACAGAGAGTCCTTCCCAGAAGTTTTCACAGAATAAGCCAAATTTTTTTAAATAAGCACTAATTTATTAACACATCAAGACAGATGTTGAAAATACAGATGGATTGTCACTAGCTGGGCATAGGTTAAGGTGCCCTTACCCTCCCTAGAAGTGTTAGATATCTGCTTGGAGGACTCCAGGGTTACAGAACAATTTGACCTCACTGCCCAGAGGTAGGAGCCACCCACTGGTCGTGCCTCAGCCAACTCTGGGCTCGAAAGGATGGACATCTAACAGGCTTCACGTTGTTGTGCAATTGCTTTTCTCATCAGAGTAAACCATCCCTTTGCCATTTCTAGCCCTTCCAGCTTCCACTGGCAACCGAACAAATCCTTCTTTTCTTTTTTAGACTGAAGATCAAAGTTCCTCCCGTGCTTTTTGGCTCATCTCTCTCTCTCTCTCTCTCTCTCTCTCTCTCTCTCTCTCCTCTGTCCTCCTGCTTCAAAACCACATTGAGGAAAAGCACATCCTCACCACTCCTGCCCCAGTCGGAATCAAAGTCCACTTTAGTTTTCCTTGGCAACCACCCCTAGAGCATCTTCTTTGAAGCACTTTATAAACTGTTTAGATCAAATGCACTGAAAACCTTAACAAATCCCTGAAAGAGAAGGTCTGTTAAAAATCAATCATATCAACAAGAAAGCAAAAGGCCCAATTAAACCCACGGGCAAAAGACCCAAACAGACACTTCAAAGAAAAGACATGGATGGCAAGCAAGCCTATGAAAAATGCTCAATATTTTTGATCTTTAGGGAAGTTCACATTAAAACCACAGTGAGTTACTTACTACTACACACCTAACGGAAAGGCACAAAGGAAAACCAACACCACCGAGTGCTGGTGAGGACATGGAGCTCCCGGAACTCTCAAACTGCTGGTGAAAACACCAAGGCAAAGAGATTACAACGTACAATTTGCCAGTTATAATAACAGTCCCTGAGATGCAAAAGACAGCACAGGAAAAAATAATACTGCAACAACTATGCATGGTGCCAGGTGGGTACTAGGATGAGCAGATGATCACTTTGTAAATGTCTGTTCACTACACTGTCCACTTGAAACTAAGTGATATTGTATGTCTACTGTAAGTGAGAAATAATTCTTTTTTAAGAAGGGAGGGAATTCTGACCCACACTACAACATGGATAAACCTGGAGGACATGACACTCAGGGAAATAAGACAAATGGCATACGACTCCACTCATACGAGGTCCTTGGCGCAAACTCACAGAGGCAACGTAGAATGGCGGTTGCCAGGAACTGGGAGGAGGGGAAAAGCAGTTATTGTTGGTGGACACTGTTTCTGTTCTGCATTTGATGGATACTGTTTCTGTTCTGCAAGCTGTAATCTGCACTTAGATGGCAAAGATGGTTGCACAACAACATAAATACCACCGAATGTTGTTCTTAAAAAGTGATGAAAATGTTAATTTTTATGGTATATATATTTCACCACAATAAAAAAAAATTGTTTCAAGAATACAAAATGGCATCATCACAGTGGAAAACCATTTGGAAGCTTCTTGCAAAGCTAAATACACACTTCCCAAATGACCCTCAGCCAGGTGACCCAAAGAGACACAAACAGATGTACCTAGTATAAATTCCATCACAGTATTTCCCACACTGCACAATAAATATGTGTGTGTGCATATTCCAGTAAACTGTGAGTTCTTTAAGGGTAACCCTGTCTTATTTATCTGTTTACCCCACTACCTACCCCTTAACACAAAGCTTGGCACATAGGTGTTAAGTGTTTGCAGAATAAATAAAAGAATATTTAACCATGTGCTCCATTCCAGCCTAGGCCCTGGGAATAAGCATTCCCAGTCTGCAGAGAACTGTCTAGCTGGAGACACAGGCTTGACCCAGAGGAACGGTGAACACGAGAGTGAATGCCTAACTCCCAGCTGTGTGAAGTGATGTGGCGGGAAAAGGCTCATAGTCATTCTTTGGGGTCAGACAGGCTTGGGTTCAAGGTCTGTCTCTCGCTTACTAGCTGTCCCTCAGGAAGGTTACTTGCTATTTCTGAAATTAATTTTCCTGATCTATAAAGAGAGGATGTTGATGATGGAGTTGTTGGAAGGCAGCCCGCCAGTCAGCTGGCAGGTACCAGTACGATGTTATCATTGTAAACCTACCGAAACGATCACATAGCAGGTGGGTACTGAAAAATTAGCAGCAACACTTTGTGTAGTGTGTGACTGACTAACTGACCACGATGCTGTACATCTGAAACTAAAACAAAATAATAGTGAATGTAAACTGTAATTGGAAAAAACACTCTTAAAAAAGGAAATTCTTACCTAGCAGATGGCAAAGAGATACTGTCCCAAGACTCCCAAATGTCACTCCCCTAAGAGCCTCCCCCAGACCTCCTACAATTCAGCCCTCAAGGAAGCACCCCTGGGGCCACAGGGACCCTGCCCCGCACTGCGCTGGCTCTATTCGGATCTCTGTGTGCCTCTGCTGGGCAGTAGGCGATGCTCTGAACATCACCGTCACCAGATCATCTGTGTGGACACCTGACATGTGACAAACACTGACTGTTACCAGATCATCCCTATGGACACCTGACATGTGACAAACACTGTATGTTCTCAATAAACGGTGGCCACTGTGTATGTTCAGGGGAGGCTCTGAGAAACTGAACTGTGTCCCACCATTCGTGGGAGGATGTGACAGGTGGAGTTGAGCAGAATACAAAGTGTGGAGTTTAAAAAAGACCAGGGCTAGGGGTGGAGGGGGTCACAGAAAGTGAGGAGACTGGCCAACAGCGAGGGAGCCATGGGCTGGAAAATGGTGAAGAACAAAGATGAGCAGGTGCTCAACGGGCCCATGCTATGAAGCGCATCAAAATGAATTGAGGTTTGATGAGTAGAAAGTGGTAAATCACTCCTCTTTCAACTACCAGAACACCTGCTGTAGCCTTTATCACGTTACCTTTCCTGTTACCTTTATCACGTGAAATGTTATTGTGTGTGTGTGTGTGTGTGTGTGTGTGTGTGACTGTACAGATGCCTTGCACTGAACTGTGAGTGCCTTCACAACAAGGGAAGGACTGCACTCATCCCGAGTTGTTGGGAGGAAGCTCTCTCTGGAGCTGGAGTTCCCAGTACCTACTGCTCCAAACATCTGGGTTTACCCCATGCTCGGACCCCCGGTGAATTCGCTCGGACATGCTCCCTCCTGCCTATAGATTCTCACTAACTACCAGTGACCACCTCCTACAATCACTACTCATGATGGCAAACCCAAAGCTTACCCTTCAAGTAAAAATTGCTAATTTTTTCTATGCCAGGAAATGAAACCTCTGTGGGTCTCTGTCCTCGGCACTTACACAGCCCCAGGCTCTACCTGGTCCTTGCCAATCACTCCCAGACTCCAAAACCCGTCCCTTTAGATCGCTTACCTGATCTCAGATATTCCAGGATTCTCTGCCTAGTCTCCTTCCCCTTCTTGTGTTCAGTCCCAACATGAATCACACACAAAACCAACCTTTCCTCTTGAAAACCTCCACTTTCAGCAACCATCATCAGCCTTGCCTTGCCCTCGGACCTGCCTTTCCAAACCCGTTATCAACCCAGGTTCAAAAATGTCAACACGAAACTGACGGTTATCAAATTCCAACTCAGATTTCTGAAAAAGAAACAGTAAGGGGCCAACAAAAATGAAACTTCATTCACTCCCTCAATTTCAATTTAATTGCCTATGATTATATTATTATAGCCCCCCACAACCATAACATGTAATTTCTCAGTGATTTAGACAAGTCTGTGATTAGAATTGGTCAGCCAAAAATACACTTTATTTCAATTTTGGTTAGAAAAGATGTTTTTACTTGGCGTCCTGATATATCTGGCCATCTACAGGCTGCCAAGTTGCAGGTGGTCATTGCAAAGGATGAGTCTAAATCAGCGTTAAAGGTTATAAATTTAGGACCAAGAAGAAGCTCACTCAAAATAGATACAATATTATTACTATTTATAGTTTTAATAGCTATACTAACTCAGCAGTATCCTTGGTTTTAAAGGCATGTACCAGTGGGATTTGGGGTCTCTCATAACAGCAGTTCCATTTCTCTCTATCAGACACCACTGGAATGGGGGCGATGATATGTCTGCCCTTTCCGTACCCCAAATTACTAGCCCTCTCTTCCTCCCTGTGTAATAACAAACAGTACTTTGCTTTTCTTTCACATCCTCAAAGAGTAGTTATAACACACAAAGGCCAAATTAACCTCTGAAGACACTAATCGGTACTCTAACATTACACGCTTGTGAGGGCTGAAGAATGCCCCAGTGAAACTACTGGGGAAGACGAAGCGAGGTTTAACTACTAGGCTGGGCACAAAAAAGACAAAGGACAGGAAACGGAGGCACATCCAAGAACACAGGTGTGCCAGTCAGGGTGCCAGGGGGCGGACAAGGGGACACGCTGCAGAGGGTCCGGCAGATCCCTCAGACTCCCTGGCCACTTGGTCTGATGAGCGAATGCCTGAACCTATCCAAGGACCCAAAGGGTGGTTTTTCAACTGTGATGGGAGTTCCCACAGAACAAGGAACTTCATGGTTTATTCTCCAAACATTAGGTTTCGCATTTCTCAGAACAAAAACCCTTTAATGTGAATTAACTCAGATCGCGACTTTTGGCAAAGTAGAGGGTTCGATGTCCAGAGAACATTTGCTAGTATCAAACAACTAAAATTACTGGACAGAATATCAAACTACAGTTGAGCTGGCAAGAGAGTAAAAGAAACTCTCAGAGGCCAGAACAACCAGAGAACATGAATGCAAGGAAATGAGTTGGCACCAGAATGGGAACTTGCCCTAGAGGGGCATCTGCCATTTCTGGATGCCTAGATTACAGGGCACAGGGCCAGAGCCTGGTAACTGTACAAGATAAGAGATCCCCCATAAGACCAAAGAGCAATACATTTAATAGGCGAACCAAAGGAAATCAGCCTACAAGTAAGTGAACATGAGCATATACTGTCTCAGCTTAGTTTCTAGTGAGCATCAAAAGTTTGGGTAACGAAATTCATCTCAGGTGAGAATTCCTAATTATTCGTCCTCCTCTGCCCAGGTTTGGCAGCCAAATAGAAACTACCTTAATGACCAAAACAACAGCGACTCCAAAATTTAGTTAAAAGTGGGCCTGGATGGGTAGTGCCCCCAAGAACTTGTTAAAAGCAAACACAAACACCCTCTGTAGGGACACACCTTACAACTAAATCCTAAAGACTTCTAGAGATGAAATTCCAGCAAACGTCTGAAGTCATGAAATGTACAAGGAAGTCAGCCGGAACTAGACAAAAGCAGCGTCAGTCTAGTGACAAGCACAGGTGAGACTGGAAGTGTTAGCTCCAGAATGTAAGTGCATTTAATATACATATAAAGCTGGTGAAATTCTGACGGAGTGACAAAAGACTATTAATAGAGACTAGATATGAAAAAGAACTGTTAAATATAAAAAACGAATAACATTTGAGCTGGGTAACCCACAGGATGACAGCTGGTACAGCAGAGCTCAGTAGAGAAATGAGCTGGAAGAAACCGACCTGTACGCAGTGCCAAGACAGGGGAGAATACAGGAGAACTGAAAGAAACAGGGAATAGAAGGAAAAGGTGAAACAGTTGTCTGCTTACACTTGTAAGACGAGAGAACTGGGGAGAGGTAACAGGCAAAGAGGGGAAAAAATTACTAATTTTAATTTCCGAAAGTGAAAAACATGAATTATCACATCATAATCCCAAGTAAGATAATTAACTCTTAACAGAAAAGAAAAAAGATTACCTATCAAGGAACAAGAATCAGACTGATTATTCACTGATTTGATCATCAGCTGATTTAAAAATTAATGAGGGAAGCCAGAAGACTGTGGAAACTGGCTTCAAAATGCTTAGACAAATCAGCTTGCCAAGCTGCAAAAGCACATCCAGTAAAATCCAGTGAAATAAAAAGACCCTCACCACAGGAATTTCCAAAGGAGGCACTTTAAGGAAAACCGTCCTGGAGAGAACGTCTGAAATGCAAGGAGGAATGGTGAACCAAGAAAATGGTGAATGTGTGAAAGATCTAAATGAGCATTAACAATACAAAGCAGTGATATGGTATCTCATTGGTGGGATTTAGTTCATTTCATTGAAATGTTGAAACATAACAGCACAAACCTTTGGAGGGAATGGTCAAAGTTGAAATGTACTAAGGTCTCACGTTATTTGGTAGAAAGGTAAAAATACTGGGACTTCCAGCCAAGATGGAGGCGTAGGTAGACACACTGTGCCTCCTCACACAACCAAAAGAAGGAAAACAACAAATTTAAAAACAAAAAACAACCAGAACTGCCAGAAAATTGAACTGTATGGAAGCCCAACAACCAAGGAGTTAAAGAGGAAACACTCACCCAGACCAGTAGGAGGGGCAGAGACGGGCAGCCGGGCAGAGAGGACTCACGGCAAGGTGGTGGCTGGTGGACCAGGGCAGGCAAAATGTGGCTGGCGGACCAGGCTGTCCCACACCCATGTGCGGATAAACCGGGATGAACAACTGGGGAGCAAGACAGACCATGCAACCCAGGGTCCCAGCAGGGAAATAAAGCCGCAAACCTCTGACTGAAAACACCTGTGGGGGTTGAGGCAGTGGCAGCAGGAGAAACTCCCAGCCTCAGAGAGCTCATCGGAGAGACCCACAGTGTCCTAGAACTTACACAAGCCCACCCACCTGGGATTCAGCACCAGAAGGGCCCAATTTGACTGTGGGTAGCAGGGGAAGTGACTGAAAACCAGCAGAGAGCAGAGCAAGAGGCATTGTTCCCTCTCAGACCCCTCCCCAACAAATAGCATCACAACGCAGAGACGTGGGTTGCCCCACCCTGGTGAACACCTAAGGCTCCGCCCCTTACTACGTAACAGGAACGCCAAGACAAAAAAAAATGGGCCAAATGAAAGAACAGATCAAAGCTCCAGAAAAAATACAACTAAGCAACAAAGAGATAGCCAAACTATCAGATACACAGTTCAAAACACTGGTAATCAGGATGCTCACAGAATTGGTTGAATTTGGTCACAAATTAGATGAACAAATGAAGGCTAAGCTAAGTGAAATAAAGGAAAATGTACAGGGAATCAACAGTGATGGGAAGGAAACCAGGACTCAAATCAATGGTGTGGACCAGAAGGAAGAAAGAAACATTCAACCAGAACACAATGAAGAAACAAGAATTTAAAAAAAATGAGGACAGGCTTAGGAACCTCCAGGATGTCCTTAAACGTTCCAACATCTGAATCATAGGGGTGCCAGAAGGAGAAGAAGAAGAGAAAGAAATTGAAAACTTACTTGAAGAAATAATGAAAGAGAACTTCTCCAATCTGGCAAAGGAAATAGACTTCCAGGGAGTCCAGGAAGCTCAGAGAGTCCCAACGAAGTTGGACCCAAGGAGGAACATACCAAGGCACATCATAATTACATTAGCCAAGATTAAAGAGAAGGAGAGAATCTTAAAAGCACCAAGAGAAAAAGAGATAGTAACCTACAAAGGAGTACACATAAGACTGTCAGCTGATTTCTCAAAAGAAACCTTGCAGGCAAGAAGGGACTGGAAAGAAGTATTCAAAGTCAAGAAAGGCAAGAACCTACAT
>VMDR010014273.1:0-23775 GCA_007922815.1 Macrotus californicus | reverse complement strand
TCTGGGCCATATTTCTTTGTCTTGGCGCAGCTAGGTTGTAAGGGGGCGAGGCCTTAGGTATTCTCCTGGATGGGGGAACCCCCTTTGCTGCACTGCAATGCTGCCTGTGGGGGAGGGGCCAGAGAGGGAACAGCGCAGTTCACCTGCTTGTCTCTAGCACACTTTTCAGCGAACTCTCATGTGAGACGGGGAGAAACTCCCACCACGGCAACCCCAGCCTTAGCCCACAGTCAGCTCTGAGCCCGTTTTCCCCTCAAGTCAGCCCCGCCCACGCAGCCCACTGAGCTGGGCAGCCAGCCCTGCCCCTCAGCCACCTCTGGGAGGTTTTTCTGAGTCAGTCCACGCAGTCCGCAGCCTTACCAGTCTGCCTGTTCTGGTTGATTTTTTCTTTAATTCCTTGGTTGTCGGAATTCCATGTAGTTTGATTTTCTGGAGCTTTTGGTTGTTTATTGATTTTAGATTGGTTGTTATCCTTCTTTTGGTTGTGCAAGGAAGCAAAGGGTTTCTACCTACGCCTCCCTCTTGGCCAGAGCTCCCAAAAACACTTTTTTTGCCTAGTCTATTTGTTTAGCCAAACCATTTGTTTCTCTAGGAGTGAATCAACTCTGTCACTAAATAGCTGTGTAATCTCGGGTACGTATTTAATCATTCTGAGCCTCAGTTTTTCTATTTCTAAATGAGAGATAATACCACATATCATTCAGGGATGTTTTTCAAATTAAAGGAAAAGAGATGTAACAAATCTAGGAATGGTGAGTGGTGAGCAGTATTTGATAAACTGCTAGTTATACATAAAAACATGTATGTTATAATCAAAGTAATTATCTCATAGTGTAACAGGGTGGTCAGGCCAAATCACTGGAGAACAGAGGGGGGACCCCAGAAACACCACCATAATGAGCACCTCCCCCCAAAAGGGTGGGGGATAACCCCAAGGTGGCAGATTGAAAAAGCAGCCAGGGAGAACCTGCCTTCTCCATAGGGAGGGGTTGCTGGAGAAGGGAGACTGCCTGGCAACGGAGGAGCAGGGCAGCTTGCAGGAAGAACAGAGAGGCAGAGCTGTGATCCCTGAGAGGGGTTGGGGACTCCGAAGGCAGCCTGGGATTGAAACTAGAGCTGAGATGTACTTCCATATCCCCAGGGAAAGTACACAACACAGCTCATGACAACGCAGCTTATGACCCAGCTGGAGGGAGCCTATACTGAGGCTGTACCAGGGCAAACAGGGTAACACCCCATCCCAGGGCAAGACCCAGTGCTCCTATGTGTGACTAGAGACTGAATCCTTGAAGAACATGGTGACCAGAAGAAGGGCAAAGACAAACACGGCTGATATTAGCTCATATGGGTTGAAAAGGCAGACTCTTCCACAGCATATGAGATTTGGGTTGGGGACTTTGAATCAGAATGCTGGGAGAAGCCTTGCTCTCCCTTTTGCCTCATGTTCCTGGTTCAGGAGCACTGGTAGGAATGGCAGATGCTGGCCTGCTGGGAATTTACACCTTGCATGGGTACCAGCCGTTGGGATGCTGTGCAACACACTACATGGGTCCTGGACTGCTTCCATTCTCTCACCCTGAGAGCAGCATATGGAGGTGTGAGCTGGAAATGTTCCTGTTCCCAGGGGTGCAGGCAGCCAAAGGCACTAGGGCCCCACAGATGGAGTGTCCCCTGCACAACCATCTGGAGTGATCTGGCAGCACATCCCAAACCCCAGGAGAGCAAGCTGTGAGGCCATATCGATGCTGAAATGCACAAGTGTGTACCAGAGAGAGAGAGAGAGAGCGAGCATGAGCCTGAGGATGGAGACCAGTTCATGTAGCCACCATGAGCTCCAAAAGGACAGATAATATGATGCAAGGTGTCTGGATGCTGACTCTGGTCCTGGGGGTGGTCAGTTTTCTGTGCCTTGCAAGAGAGGTTGGCTTAGAGCAGGAATGCTCCCAGCCCCCTCAAATTTGGTACCCTATTAATAAAAACCTCTTTTCTTCCCCACAAATCTTTGTGTTATGCTTATACACAGCGACAAGCAGCTGGACCCCAGGCTGCTGGATTACAATAGGCTGTTACAGAATTTAGCTACAAAAGCACTAAATGTACTTCCTAATTCTGGCCTCAACTCACGGACAGAATACAAATTGCATTACTGCAATTCTACAGAAGCCATCAAGTGGAGTGTGTAATAAATATATGTGCTACAACATTTGGGCAGAAAGGAGCTGGACTACAGGACCAGGAGAGTCAACTCTCAAGGTTTACCATATTCCAGCATCCTTGTACACCCTTGAAGGTAGTAAATCTTCACTGTAAAAAGATGTTTATAGTACATGTCAAGCAGACAGCTGCTACCTTTCATTTAATCTTCCAGTTCCATCAGAAATCATTAGTCCAAGTATGTATTTCATTGCTGACTTGAAACACGGAACAATGACCACAATAATAGCAATGAAAAATATTAACTTTACAACTAATATTTGAGATTTACTACATGCCAAGCAATATGCTAAGTGTTTTGTAGTAATTATGAATCCTTAAAATAATCCTATGAGATAGATACTTTTATCCCATTTGACAAATTTTTTTTAAAAATGAAGCTTGGCAGAACTGAGATTCAAATCCAGGTAATAATGAAAATTTCAAACACCCAACCAATACCACACTAACAACTTACATACTAGCAATAAATTGCCTAATTATTTTAGCAATCAGAGCTATTTGGTTATCTGAGTGAAAAGTGGAGCATGATATTCACTCAACTGTGTAAGCAAAAGCAAGAAGGTGGCAGAAGAAAGGGTTACATTCCACAGCAATTCTGTAACTTTCAAATACTAAAAATCATGACCCTGGCAAATTAAGCACGGCCTGCTGTGGAGATAATTAGAACTCTCCAGATCAAAGGTTCTCCACCTGTTTTCCACCTGACACATGGTGATGGATGAGGGCATTAGAAGCTGATGATATGGTACCGTCATATGCTCAACACACCTCCATGTACCTCCATGGACTACACACACTCCACACCTCCTATATAGGGCCTATGTGAGAAGTCTCAGAATACCAGCTATACCTCTATGCCTCTCACCCTCCTCAGGAAAACACATTAAATGATAGTGGGTAAAAGGAGTATGAATTTTTTGCATCAAATAATACTATAGTATCTACTGAACACTGGTACTACGTACCAGACATGTTCTAAGCACTTTGCCTATGTTAATCCTCAGATGACATTATGAATTAGGTACTATTTTATTCCCACTATATAGATGAAGTGAGACACAAAGTAAGTAATTTGCTGCAGATCACATGTAAGGGAAATGACAGTACCAAGATTTCAACAAGGAGGTCTGGTTGCAGATTCCCCAGCTTTTAAACAACAGTACACTGCTTCTCAGCTCTCCTGGGGCATAACCTAGTAGATAGGTGTCCTGGGGAATTCCAGGAACTCTCTGCATGATGCCACAGCCAGAAAGATTTAAAAAACTTTTGCCTTTGCAGGACACACCCAAAAGGCTCCCTAAAACTGTGAGGATTCACTCCTCCACCCAGATTTTAATTTAGTGTCACAGGGACCTCAGATCTCAGCCCCACAGATCCAGAAGAAAACTTCATTTAGAGCCTCTCTCCTTATCCTCGGGTAAGAAGAGCGCAGTAGGAATCTTCTTAGTAATCCTAGCAAAAGACACTAGCTATGAGACAGCCCAGCCCCACCGTGCTACTACTGGGCTACATAGACTCCACAAGTCATTAACAAAGAACAGGAGCACAACTCCTTGCTCTGAAACAAGATCTGTGCATTAAAGATTCACTCAGTCTTCTGGGTAGGGTTGTTCACATGCCGTTCATTTAAGAGTATTTACTGTTACTCTTCCATACACCAGGCACTATTCTAAATGCTGGAGTACCCCATGCAAATAAGAGATCCTACACATCCATGGAGTTTACATTCTAGTGGGACAGAAATATGCGTCTATATGGACCAATAAAGGTCAGCTCCAAATACAAGAGGAAAGGGTGCTGGCACCAACCTAACTTCAAGATGAAAAAAATGTAAGCAAAAGTGGCATTATTTATTCTGAATGGCATGAATGCTAGAATCTTTTCAACTACAACTTGAGAATACCAGGGAAAAAACTTCTGCTCACTTAAAATGAAAAGCAATATGGACTGATGGGACTGCTTTATGGCTCAGAATAACTTAACAGTGCCTACCTGCAAGTACCTAAAAAGAGAAATGAAAGAATAAAAATATGTAAGCTTGGACCATTTACTTCACTTTGTAACTTCCTCCCAAAACAGGGGAAATAAAGCTTTTATCAGAGAAATCCCAAATTATGCCACCTCTTGACATTATTAGTATCAGTGTTCATATTATTGGGTTGACCAAATTGGTTTTTTCCATAACATGGCCCTAGTAAGCGCTTAGTTGTCTTGAACTTCATTAGAAACAATTTTGTTACATTGTATTGTCACAGCTCTCATATCAGCCTGCATTTAAACAATATCAAAACCAGTGAATTTTTGTTAGCCCTTTCAATATTGAAGATGGAAGAAAATACACATTTTTGGCATATTATGCTTTATTATTTCAAGAATGGTGAAAATACAACTGAAATGCAAAAAAAGATTTGTGCAATGTATGAAGAAGGTGTTGTGACTGATTGAACATGTTAGAAGTAGTTTGTGAAGTTTCATACTGGATTTTTCTTGCTGGACAATGCTCCATGGTAGGGTGGACCAGTTGAAGTTGATAGTGATCACATTGAGACATTAATTGAGAACAATCAACGTTATACCACATGGGAGACAGCCGACATACTCAAAATATACAAATCAATAAAGTTCTTGGTGAAAATGAAAAATGTGTCTTTTATTTTACAGAAAAAAAGAAATGGACTTTCTGGCCAACCCAATAATAAATACAAGGAAAAGGATAACAAACAACAACAGAAGCAGCAACAAAATTATGATGGAAGAGTTCTTTTTCCAGCAGAAAGTGGAATCTAAGGCCAGAGATGATTCATGGTACTTTGAGAGCAGCTCACATCCAAGAAGTTGAAAGAGGGAGAGAAGAACACCAAACAGACTAAAAACTGGTTACTCACCTATAGGTTCTCCAAAAATAATGCCGGAATATGAAGTATGATGAAGTATTACATATACTTTAAACTTGGCCTCTAGACTGTCTCAATCACAGAATGGCAAAATTAAAACCAAAGCACAAAAATATGGCCCAGCTTATACCCCTATAATTGCCCTTGCCACATAACATTTGTGTTCTCTTGCACTTCCCCTTTGGGCACTGAGATGCAGGAGGGTCAGCACTACACTCCATTCACTTTTCAACACCCCCACGACCTAGCGTCCAGCTTGTCAAAAAGCATAAATAGGTGAAACCACAAATCGATACTTTTTTTTTCTATCTAAAATCCGTATCTTTTTTAAGTTCATATTTTATTTATTTTTTTAGAGAAAGGGAAGGGAGGTAGATAGAGAAGGAGAGAAACACTGATGTGTGGAAAAGAACATTGACTAGTTGCTCCTCACACAACCCCAATAGGAGATCTAGCCTGCAGCCCAGGCGTGTCCTGACTGAGAACCAAATGTTTCGGTTTGTGGGATGATGCCCAACCCACTAAGCCACACCAATCAGTGCCATAAATACAAAAATTTTTTGAAGAAAATAATTGCAAACACCTTGTGCAATAATGTGGACGAAAGGGATAAGTTTCTAGAAATATATAAACTTATAAAACTGAATCAAGAAGAAACAAAAAATTCGAACAGACTGGTTACAACTTACAAAATCGAAGCAATAATCAAAAAACTCAAAAAAACAAAACAAAACAAAGGCCTGGACCCACTGACTTCACAGGTGAATTTTACCAAAGAGTCAAAGGAGAAATCTTTCTCAAACTATTTCAAAAAAGTTCAAGGGGGAAAAGCCTAAGCTCATTTTTATGAGGCCAGCATTATCCTGACTCCCAAACCAGATAAATGCACTATAAAGGAAGAAAAGTATATTCCAATATCCCTGATGAGCATAGATGAAAAATTCCTCAACAAAATATTAGCAAATCAAACTCAGCAATACATTAAAAAGATCATACACCATGATCAAGTGGGATTTCTTCCTGGAATGCAAGGTTGGTTCAGTATCCCCAAATCAACTAACATGATAGACTACATAAGCAAAATAAAGAATAAAATCATGATCATATCAGTAGATGCTAAAAAAGTATTTAACAAAATCCATCACCCATTTATGATAAACACTCTCAGCAAAGTGGGACTAGATGCAATATCCCCAACATAATAAAGGCCATATGTGACAAACCTACAGTCAGCATCATACTCAATGGGGAAAAACTAAGGTGTTTCTCTTAGGATCCAGAACAAGACAAGGGACGTCTGCTGTCACCACTCTTACTCGACAGCTCTAAAGTCGTATCCACAGCGATCAGACAAGAAGAAAAAAATAAAAGGCAGCCAAACTGGTAAAGAAATAAAACTGTCATTATTTGCAGATGGCATAATACTATGTATATAAAAACCTAAAGATTCCACCAAAAAGTACTAGACTTGATAAATGAATCCAGTAAAGTAGCAACATACAAAATAAATACTCAGAAATTGATTGCATTTTTACATACCTATAATGAACTATCCGAAAGGGAAACTAAGAAAACAGTCCCATTTACAACTGCATCAAAAACACCTCGGGATAAATTTACTGAAAGAGGTAAAAGACCTGAGCTGAAAAAGTTAGAAGAGACTGAAAAAAGCAGCTGAAGAAGATACAAACGGAAGCATACACAGTGCTCATGAATAGAAAGAATTAACATCATTGAAATGTCCAGAGCAATCTACATATTCAATGCAATTCCTATCAAAATACCAATAGCATTTTTCATAGAACTAGAACAAATAATCCAAAAATTTACATAAAACCACAAAAGACCCCAAATAGCCACAGCAATCTTGAGAAAGAAGAACCATGCTGGAGGTGTCACGCTACCCGACATAAACTAGACTACAAGGCTGTAACAATCAAAACAGCAGAGCACTTGCTGGCATAAAAACAGACATAGGACATGGAACAGAAGAGAGAGCCCAGAAATCAACCCAAACCTACATGATTAATTTACTTATGACAAAGGAGGCAAGAACACATAGTGGGGTAAAGACAGTCTATTCAAAAGTGGTATTGGGAAAACTGGACAGATAAATGCAAAAACACAAAACTAGACCACCTTCTTACATCATATATTAGAATAAACTCAAAGTAGATTAAAGATTTAAATGTAAGACTCGAAACCATAAAACACCTAAAAATAAACATAGACAATTATTCCATGGCAATGATCTTAGTAATATTTCTTCTGATATCTCTTCTCAGGCAAGGAAAGCAAAAGAAAAATTAACAAATGGGACATTAAACTAAAAAGTTTCTGCACAGAAAATAAACCATCAACTAAATGAAAAGACAACCTACTGAATGGGAGAACATATCTGCCAATGATGCATTGGATAAGGGGTTAATATCCAAAAATTATAAAGAATGTATAAAACTCAACACCAAAAAAATCCAATTAAAAAATGGGCAGAGGACATGAATGAACACTTCTTCTAAGACAACATAAAGATGGCCAAAAGATACATGAAAAGATGCTTGCCTCAATGTCACACTAATCCTCAGAGAAATGCAAATTAAAACCACAATCAGATATAACCTCACACCTATCAGAATGGTTATCAACAATAAATCAAAAACAAGTGTTGGTGAGGATGGAGAGAAAAGGAAAGACTCATGCACTGTTGGTAGGAATGCAGACTGGTGCAATTGCTATGAAAAATGGTATGGAGGGTCTTCAAAAAATTAAAAAGAGAACTATCTCATGACCTAGCAATTCTACTTCTGGGTATATATCCAAAGAAACCGAAAACACCAATTCACCAATGCTGTGACTATATGCACCCACAGAGTCACAGCATTATTTACGACAGCCAGGACATGGAAGCAACCCAAGTGCCCAGCAACAGACAAGTAGATTAAAAAGCTTTGGTACATATATATACAATGGAATATTACTCAGCCATGAAAAAAGAATGAAATCTTACAATTTGTGGTGGCACAGATGGACTTCTACAGCACTACGCTAAGTGAAATAAGTCAATCAGAGAAAGACAAATGTCATAGGATTTCACTTATATGTGGAATCTAAAGAACAGAAATAAACAAACAAAACAGAAACAGACCGATGACTGCCAGGAAAGGCAGGGTTGGGGTATGGGGAAAAAAGATAAAGGGACTGAGAAGTACAGATTGGTAGTTACAAAGTAGTTATTGGGATGTAATGTACAGCATAGGGAATATAGTCAATATTGTAGTAACTATGTATGGTGCCAGGTGGGCACTGGAAAAAACAGGTAAACACTTTGTAAAGTATGCTTGCCTAACCACTATGCTGTACACCTGAAACAAATACAAAATAACACCGAACGTAAACTGTAATTTAAAAAATAGAAGTCTTTTCTGTGGCGCCTCAGAGACAGTCAGCTGCTTTAGGATGAAGCTGAACATCTCTCTCCAGGCCACTGGATGACAGAAACTCATTTTAGAGGATGATGAACACAAGCTTTGTACCTTTTATGAGAAGCATATGGCCACAGAAGTTACTACTGATGCTCTGGGAGAGGAATGGACAGGTTATGTCGTTCAGATCAGTGGTGGGAACAACAAACAAGGTTTCCCTGTGAAGCAGGTTGACTTCACCCATGGTCATGTCCACCTGCTACTGAGTTAAGGGGCATTCCCTTTATAGACCAAGGAGGACTGGAGAATGAAAGGAACAAACTGCCAAGAGACCTAGGCTGTCCTGAAAGCTTCTACCTGAGTCCAGTTAAAAAATTAAATTTTCAGCCCTGGCTTGGGTGGTTTAGTGGATTGAGCACCGGTCTGCAAATCAAAGGGTCACCAGTTTGATTCCCAGTCCAGAGCACATGCCTGGGTTGCAGGCCAGGTCTCCAGTGGGTGGAGCACAAGAGGCAACCACACATTGATGTTTCTCTCCCTTTCTCCCTCCCTTCCCCTCTCTAAAAATAAATAAAATCTTTTTTAAAAAGTTAAATTTTCATAATTTTTTTAGAAAGATTTATGAGGACACATAGTTTTCCTGCTCCTCCACCAACAAAGAAGCTCAGGAAGACAGATTTAGGGAAAAGCTAGCAAAAGAGTCTACCTAATATGGATGAACCTATAACCACACTGAAAAACTAAAATTTTTCATTAATTTCTAAATGTAGTATTTCTTTACATTTACCATTGAATATCTACTAATTTGTAATTAATTAATAAACACATTATACTTACTATGTACCAGGCATTATTTTAAGCACTTTTCAAATATCAGCTCAATAAACCTCTGAGGAAGGTACCATCATCCCTATTTTACAAATAAGAACACTATAAGGTATAGAGTAATTTTTCCAAGATCACACGGCTAGTAAGTGGCAGAGATGAGATTCTATCGCAGGCTGTCTGGGCCCAGAACCCATACTCTTAAACACAAGGCAATCCTGACTCTCAAAAAGTAATATGCTTATGAAGCCCAGTATCTGGCTTATATTTAAACTGTAATAAAAATCTGCTAACCAAACTAAAAGGGAAAAAAAAATGGAGATAGCAAAAAGTAGAAAATCTATTATTCATAGTTCCAACACATCATGATACTTTCCACACATCACTATATTTCCCATCAGTCTTTTTTCCTTGTTCACGTAGGGGGTTTTGTTTTCCCATTAATTATTACTCACCACACAAAATTTTCTAGAAAATGAAACATTTTAAGCTATTAGTCTCAGTATTTTTAGAATAATACTTAAAATTAATTGATACTTATTGCATGTCAAACACACTATATATTTATTTCACCTCAAACACACAAAGTAGGTACAAGTATCTCCATGTTACAAATGAGGAAACTGAAGCACAGTGAAGGGACTAACGGAAGGACACACAGCTAGGAAGCAGCTGAGCCAGGATTCAGATTCAGGTAGTGTGATCCTCAACTGGAACTGTTCACTAACAACTAGAGAATAGGATTATGAGCTACTTGAAGAGTGATCATGTTATTACAGAGTAGCATTATTTGTTTGGTTTAGCCTAAAACGAGGGTGCTACTATACAGACATTTATGTTTTTAGTATAAGTATTCATGAACAAGCTAAGTAATTCTTCATGCTTTATTTTATAAGGGTCAATATATTATGTAATCCCTTCAACAACCCGTGAGTATCTGTTACATGCTAGGGAACGTGCTAATAAGACACAGTCTTTGACTCAAGGCAGAGCCTTTTTTCACTCAGCATATTAATATGTCGAAGTTTCTCACAGTAAATACAACACAGCAGTACATGCAAATGGACAACAGCTCTGCCATCCATTCAGTGGTACAATTGAGAATGGAATCCTGAGATTCTGTCCTCCATCCTATAAAGTAGATAAATCCCTATTTTTTTTAGTTCCTAAAGAGTGACTGATAAATTACTCCATAGGTACTACTTGCCTGTCTTCTGCAACACCACCTTTACCAGCTGCCAATGAAAGCCTATCCATTTTAGTGAAAAAAAACAAAACAAAACAAAACTTGAAATTAAAATATTTTATTAAAACTTCCGTTTACTGGGTTTTATGTTTAAATTACTTTTAAAGTTCTATAATTGCATTTTGGATATGAAGTTAATAACCAAAAGATAAATATGAATGTCTAAGGCCATTCATGAAAGAAGCAGTCAAAAAGTAATCTTAGTTCTGCTTGATTTTACATGGAAACATTTTATTTTAAGAAGTCTCGAGTCCCGCTGATTGTGGAAAGGTAGGAGACAGAAGATAAAATGCCAAGTGCAACAGAACCAGTTCAGAGTGGCTTAACTGATAGCCAATGACCATTGGCACAGTCACCAACCCAAAACCTCAGAATGGCAGGGGACCCAGATCCAAAACAACCTAAGAAACCAAGGTCAACAGATAGGTTATTACTGTGTGCATGAAACCTTGACAAGTTTCTTGACTGACATACGCTTACATCAATGTTTATATGTAGCTGGCACATTTTGAATTAATTTCTTATGTCCACGTCCTCTAACAAGGTTCTCTAGTATATTTGTACCATTATTTAGTATTTGCCTTCCACTGCTTTTTTTCAGTCTGCAACTTATAAAGAAAGGGAGCAATGTTAACTCCCAAAACAGCTTGGTTTCTTGCAAATAATAGGTAATGAAGCATTTATTAAGGATGGATATGAAAGCTACCTTATAGTCATACCCCAACCCTTACCACCTTACAGGATTGCTCTCCCTAATCTCTGACTAGAATGCTACAGGGGTCATTCCTTCAACCTCTTCTTCATCTACACCTATTTCTCAGGAGATCTCATCTACATGGAAAGCTTCTAAATGTAACATCCTGGACCATTCTCCTATGAACTCCAAATTCACTTGTTCAATTGCTGACTTGATCTCTCTGTCAGCATGTCTATTAGGCATCTCAAAAAGTTAGAACAGACCTAGAACAGAACTAGTCTAGAACAGAACTCCTGAACTCTCCCCAGAAACCCCTCAGACCACAGTCTTTCCAATTCTATTAACGACAACCCCTTCCTGTTGCTTAAGGTAAAAACCTTGGAGTCATTCTTGACTCCTCTTCACACTCCACTTCCAACCCAGTTGGATCAAAAGATATCCAGGTAGAGTCAGAGATATCTACGTGAATGCACACCACCTTCTTCTCTTCTGCTCGCTCTACTCCAGGCACAACAGCCCCCTAGAGTTCTGGGGATACACCAAACACACCTCTGGTGTAGGGCCAATGCAAAATGTTTCTGTGCCCCCTAACCTCTCCCCAAGTCCTTCTCAGTCATCTTCTTTAAAAGTACACCTACCCCTGACATTTCTGTCCCCTCGTCTGCTTATTTTTCTCTACAGAATTTATCTGTCACCTTCCAATATACTATAGCAATAATTTTTGCCAACCCATGGTTGGCACCAGTTTAACACCAACAGGAATCCCCAATTTGGGGTAAGCAGGGGTGTCCAACCTACAGCCTGCAGGCTACATGCGTCCCACAATGGCTGTGAATGTGGCCCAACACAAAATCATACATTTACTTAAAACATTTGAGATCTTTTTAGTGATTACATGTTGCAATGTATTCAATGTGTGGCCCAAGACAACTCTTCTTCTCCCGGCGTGGTCCAGAGATGCCAAAAGGTTGGACACCTCTGATAGAGTGAAAAAGAAAACTAGTCAGTGCCAGAGCCCAACTGTGAGAACAGCACAGCTGTGAGGCAGCCCTGGGGCCAGGCCTCTGCCTGGCTAGACAGACCTGCTCTGCTCCTTGCTGGTGGGCTTTGCACTGTGTTGGTCCACTCTGCTGTACTGTGGCCTGCTCTAATCCGTGCCAGTCTGCTCCCGCCTGCACTGCTCTGCTCCACTGCATTCCAGGGAGACATCTTAGGTGTTGCAGCTCAGCCAGGGAGATGCAGTCTTAGTCTTGGGTGGAAAGGGAATGTACACTCAGCCAGGAGGGAGCTGGCTTATATAAACATAAGTCCCCCAAGCCCATTGCCTCATTGGTTGGTCCTCATGCAAATGAGTACTCCAAATCCTCATGGTTTGATTGGTCCAAAAGGCATTGTTCTGAGTGGTAGAATAAAGCTGCTCTTTATTGCTCTTGGTTGGTCAGAGCTGTGCAGATTCAATTTGATGGGGAAAGCCTCAGTCCTACTGGTTGAAATAGGATTTCATGAAACCTGTTTCATGACTTAGATGGCAGAAACAGTGCAGGCAGGTATCTCAGGACAGGCTTCACCGGGAAATGCAGGAGAGGCCCCTGGGTAGAAATGATTGCTAGGATCTGTTTTGTTTTTGTTATTTTGCAGGGAAGGGAAATGTTGTGTTTTTAACTTGAGCCCAGTTAACCACCAGGAGCACTTGTTAGGTGTCCTCTTTCTCAGGGTACACACTTTCTTACTTTGATTAATGTCTATCTCACCCTCCGTAGAATGTAAGATCTATGAGGGCAGGGATTTTTGTCTGTTTGATTCACTACTATAACCTGAGCACCTAGAACAATGCCTTGTACATATTTAATGTTCAGCAAACATTTGTTAGATGAATGATACACCTATGAAAGCCTAAATTAATGATCCTGGTGTCTTCCTACCACTTTCATCATTACTACTGGGTTGACCAAAAAGTTGGTTTAGTTTTTTTTCCCTACCATGGCTCTAGTAATACTTAGTGATCTTTAACTTCATTTGAAACAATTTTGTGAGATTGTATTATGACAGCCGTCATGTCACCATGTAAAACTTATCAAAATTGGTGAATTTTTGTGCAGCCGTTTTAATATTGAAAGTGGAAGAAGACATGCAACGTTTTTGGCATTTGTGCTTTATTATTTCAAGAAAGGTAAAAATGCAACTGAAATGCAAAAAAAGATTTGTGTACTGTATGGAGAAGGTGCTGTGACTGATCAAATGTGTCACACGTGGTTTGCAAAGTTTCTTGTCCCACTGACATTTTGGTCAGATGATTCTTTCCTGTGGGGCTGCCTGATGCATTGGAAGATGTATAGCAGCACCCTGGCCTCTATCCACTAGAAGCCAATAGCAGGAAATAGATGACATACTCAAAATATCTAAATCAATAAAGTTATTGGTGAAAATAGAAAATGTGTCTTTCATTTTACAGTAAAAACTAACCCAATACATTCTTCTACCTCCTTAAGAAAAATATGGTTTGGAAAAGAATGGGTTTTGGATCCCGGCTCCATCACTTGGTAGTGTTTGTCTCTAGACATGTTATTTAACCCCTCTAATCCGCAGTCTCTTCTTTTGAAGGAGGATGCAAGGAAAGACTATAAGGTTAATAACCTTTTAGAAATAAGGTGGTAATGTTATCTAGCATACAGTTAGTACTCCATAAATAAAAGCTAATATCATTGCTCCATCCTCACAAGTAGGCTCTTCAGCTTCACACTAACCTCTAGCCTTTCATGCCCTTCATTTTCTTCAAACTGAATCATCCTTACCAGGCTTGCTGCTCATGATCCAAGCTTGACTCCACAGTTCTTCATATCCATCTTGAATATCATTAATTCCCTTAACCAACTGTTGGCTTCAGATACCTCTACCAAGCAGGCATCTGCAAAGCAGTGGATAACAGCCTGTGCCCTGGAACTGAAGCACCAGTGTTTGAACCCCAGCTGTTCAACTTATAATCAAGTACCTACCTTATGAATTCCTATGAGTTTCTTCAATTACACCCAGGATAATCACTGCTGGAGGAAAATCAAACCACGCAAATTGGTACTACTACAAATCCAAGGTATACAATTTCAAATGCATCCTTAATACTGCCTAACAATCCTTTTTTACTTTCCTAGTTGTGTGTCTGTGTGTCTGTACCCATGCCTCTCTCCCACCCCATTCCCTTGAAAGCTGTTACAAACTCATACTCTTAAGACTCCCTATTCAACCATGTTCCCCTCTACTCTTACCAGATACTAAAATGATAGAAGACATGTCATCAACTTATTCTCCTCCCTGCCCTTGTCAATGACAAACTTACTTACCCTGCCTCCAACTTCACTTCTTTCCTTTCTGCTCACTGAGAAAGAAAAACCACCTCCTATGCAAGGCCAATTGCCCATGCACTCTCACTGCCCCCAGACCCTTGGCTCCTTCAGTCACCTCTCTTTTCCCTGCCCCCTCCCACTCTGCGTGTTCAATTTCTCCCCCGATGGTTCTTTCCAATCCCATATAAATATGCCCCAAACTCTCTTAATTTAAAAAGGAGGGAAAGGAGTAAACTTGTCTAAATCTCCTTCATCTCCCTCCCTCCACCTATACTCTCTTCAGTCTCTTGTTTAAAACACCGAATCCCTCTCAATTAGCTACACTTCTGGCTTGTTAGTCATTCTTCAACCCCTTCAAATGCCATATTAATCAAGTCTCAGCAACTTTATTCAGTCTTTATCTTACTTGGCCTTTTCATGGCAGGATACAAGGTTGACCACTCCTAGTCTTCGAAATAATCTCCCTCAGTTTCCGAGCCAAACCTCTCATAGTTCCTTTTTTCATCTTTTGTCTACCTAGTTCAAATAGTTGGCTTCTCTTCAGTTGCTTGCTCCACTCAGCAGCTCGAAACAGAAATGTGGAAACCATCCTAAATCTTCAGTCTTGTTCAACTCCGTAATCTGATTATTTACCCTGTCCAGTTGACAATACTTCCTAAATCTCTTATACATCTACCCCTTCTTCTACATCCCTCATCATTTCTCACCATGAATGGCTTCATCGGTCTTGCTTCCAGTTTTGCCCTTCTCTAATCCAGCATTCACTTCACAGCCAGTATGATAGGTCTAAAACACAAATATGATTCTATTACAGCATAATTTTTCCCACTAAATTTCACAGCCTTCAAGATAAAGTTAAAGCTCCTTAGCTCAGTTCATAAGGAATCAATGAATTGGTTTCTTAATACTTCTTCAGCCCCCATTCTAAAACTATGCTGTATACCTGTGGCCACTGAGCACCTAGTACTTGAGTGTGACTGGTCCAAACTGAGACGTGGTATAAATGTAAATACATACTAGATTCTAAGGACTTAGGATTAAATACAGGTATCAGCCCTGGCTGGTGTGGCTCAGAGGATTGAGTGCCAGCCTGTGAACCAAAGGGTTGCAGGTTCGATTCCCAGTCAGGGCACATGCTTAGGTTGCGGGCCAGGTCCCCAGTGGGGGGGTGCATGAGAGGCAACCACAAATTGATGTTTCTCTCCCTCTCTTTCTCCTCTTTCCCTCTCTCTAAAGATAAATAAATAATTTTTTTTAAAAAAAAGCAGATATCAAATATCTCAATAATACTTTCTTATATTGATTATATGTTGAAATGATAACATTTTGGATATATCAGGTTAAGTAAAATATATTATTAAGATTAATCTCACCTTTTCCTTTTTTAACATGGTTAAATAAAAAAAAATTTTAAATACATATATATGACTATACTCGACTCATATTTTCACAGGACAATACTGCTCAAAAATGTCATTTCCTTTTTTCTGACCCTAAATAACTCCTATCTGTTTTTGAAGACTAACACAGGTAACCCAGTAAAATGTATTTCAGGACACTCCAAGACCCCAAGTCTTGGTCAACAACCCCTCCTCCTCTCTGCTCCCACCCATAAGCTTCTGCTTACCCCTCTGTGTCTAGCACGCCACGCTGTAGTTATTGGCTATCAGCTATCTTCTCCTAAACTACTGCTCCTTGCAAAAAGAGCATTCTACATACACTCAGGGCTTACCACCATGTCTACCACTTAAAAGGCACTCAAAATACTTCCCAAACAAATGTGAACTATCTATTCCTGGCCTGAAAGTTACTAGAAATTCTCCAAGGAAAACAAACCACCAAAGAAAAAGCCTAGACGTTCTCAGGAGCTCTCTAGTAATGAAAGGACCATGGTGGAGGTGAGGAGCAGGAATTACAGTCGAGAACAGCAATGGGAAAATAAAGTTCATCACATACATGTCTCTTACAGTGAAAACACGAATTTGCAGCAGTGATAAAGAACCATGAACTCACACTTGGCATGCCAGGGACCCCAGTTTGGCTCCTAAATCACTCAATCCATCCAACAATGGTATGTACGATTTGGCAGGTTTTGATACAAACAGCTAGAGCCCAGCACCGGCTTCACTTAAACAGCACATCATTACAGTTAAAAACAACAACAAATGTCTCTCGTGAAAAAAATGCTAATCTCATGATGCTTCACCATGGAGCAATTTAGGAGAATTATATATGAAATGTGCCAGAGCATGAATTTATGACTGATGCTTATTTGGCAAATGTGGTTGGCACTGCTAGATATTAAAAACCATGTATGCAAATAAGCAAATAAAAGTTTTTAAGCTCTCAAACTTAAATATTTACAGTTCTGTAAATGTACAAAGATAAATGTTTGTGTTAAAACATTCCAGGAACAATTTTTCATCTGATTGTCAGGAACAGTTATGAAGCAGTGTTATTTCTTTACGAGTCGCAGAGTAGACTCCTAACAATGAATTCTAACAGAATGTTAATGAGGAACAAAAATTATCAAGGAAGATTCTCTGTACTGTCACTGGATAAAATGAATAGTAACAGTATCATAATAGGTTGAAGCGATCTTAACTTTTCCTTTCACGAAAACACTTTTCTTCCCATTCTGGAACCGAGCCAAATATAAATGTCAATCCTTAAAACTAGGCGTAGGGGATGGAGAGAGGAAGACCGCACATCAAAAAGCCTTGAAGAAACAACCTGACATTTTCCCACCTAAGATAGTCACGTTAGTCTCCGAAATAAAGGCACGGCGACATGTTCCCCCTGTTCCCCCCGACAGCTGCGGGGGATGCTTGTTTTCACGTAGCTTCTGCATCGGTCACAGCCACAGCCGAGCGGGAACGGCACCGCACGGACCCCGCTTCCACCGCGGGCTGTGACTCTGGGCTGGGGCTACAGCTCCGCGCTCGGAGCCACGGCCGCGTGCCACACCTGCCACTGCAGCCACCGCGCGGGGCACCAGAGGAGCGCCAGGCACTGCGCGAAGCCATGGAGGCCGTCAGCGACCTGAGCCACGCAGAAACGCGGAGATTACGGGAGGAGCCCACGAGTGCCCACGAGTGCGCGCGGAACGTGGCACCCCGCGGAGAGCTCACGTTTCTCCCCGCCACGCCGCAGAGGGCAACATTCCGGCTCTCCGACACCTTGTTCATCAGGAACACAGGCTTTGTGGCTAGGCCCCAGACGGAATCTCAAGGCAATCCCCACGGAGGTAGAAAGTTACTGATACACATCATCCAACGACCTGGAAAACAGCGTCCTGGGTAAGTCACCAAAGACTCAACCCAGCGTACACGCTCACCACGTCTCACAGCTGCAGAAGCAAGATGAACTGGGCTTTCTGCAGCAAGGTCAGCAGAGACCACATCCAGCCTTCCGGAACTCGGCGCCCGCGCTCCAGCAGCTCCACTGCTCAGCTCTCGAACCCTCCACCGGGATCTCAGAAATAACGGGCCGAAGAAGGCAGCACGCGAAGGTGGAGGGCCCCTCTTCCCCGCTGCTCTCCGCAGCCTTCCGCGTCGCCAAGCCGCGAGAACGCGGAGTCGAGCTCCCGGACGGGCGGAGCGGCGAGGGGACGGGCGGGAGGGGTTCCGCCGCCGGCCCCCGTGCGGGGGTCCAGGCAAGCTGCGAGCGCGGGGCGGCCGGAGGGCAGAGGAGACACCACCGACCGCCCGAAGCACTCTACACCGTGCCGTCCCGCTCGTCAGGGGCCTCGCGAGCCGCAGCCAGGAGCTTCGGGGCTTCGTCGCGGCGCGGCCGGCGCGGCTGAGCCGCGGGCTCCCGGGTGTGGGCCCGGAGGTCCGTGCGGAGGCTCCGGGGCGAGAGCCGTCCCTCCCGCCCCCGCCTCCCCGCGTCCAGCTTCTCCAGCCTTCCCGGTCCCCGGCAGCCTGCCGGCCGCGCCCGGGGTCGGACCTCGGCGCCCTGTCCCAACTTTCTCTCCTCTGGGGGGCGCCGGGCTCCCGGGGCCGCGGCCGCCACCGGAGGAGGAGGAGGAAGTCGGCACGACAGGGAGTGGGAGGGGGCGCGCGGTGCTGGGGCCCCGGGGTCTGAGGGGCGCCGGGGGCCGGAGTGTCCGCACCCGGCCGGCCGCCCAAGCCCCCGCGGCGGCGCTACCCAGACCACGCGCCACCCCGCTCGGATTCCCCCGACTCAGCGCCCTCACCCCGCGGCGACCCTAGTCCCACAAGCCGCCGCGAGAGAAGGGAATGAAGGGACGCGGGCAGCCCTACCGCCGTTACCTGAGGCGCGCACATGCTGCCGCGGTGACCACCATCGCCGACCGTCCCGTCCCCTTCCTGGTCACGGGGGCCGCAGCGGCCGAGCCACTGACACTTAAAAGTAACTAACTACTCGTCCCCGCCGAGCACACCGCGCGCTCCCGGCCACCCACACACAGCCTCCCTGCGCCGGCCGGCCTGCCTCCTCACAGCCCCGCGCAACGCCCATTCGCGCGCGCGCGCGCGCCGGCGAGCTCCGGGAAGAGCGAGCACGCGCGCGCACGGGCCCCGACCGCCCCGCCCCGCCCCGCCCCCGCACTGCAGCCCCGCGGAAGGAGCCGTGTGCCCCTCCTCTCGCGCTCTTCCCAGGGGGCGCAGGGGGCGCAGGGGGCGAGAGGACCGGCGCCAGCGCGAAGGGAGATTGCGGTTCAAGTAAGGTCTTGGAGAAAAGGGAAATGAGCTTTTGGCCCAACTGGTGCCCGATCGCCTTGGTCAGTCTGCCGTCGAACACAGAACTTGTGTATTCAAAGACGCCAGTATACAGTAATTGCCAGTTGAAGTCCCAATACTTCTTACTGGCTTTAGCGATTAAAAACACTACATCTCCCAGAAACCTTCGCGAAAGAGCTCCTCTCTTGCGTAATCACGTAGGCCTTCTCCGCGTTAGAACAAAATAATCCCTGCGTTTTTCTTAAGGTATCGGACATAATACTTCATTTTTCTCCTTACGGAAAGAACTTTAGGTGTTACTGCGATAATAGAAGTTGCCTATGAGAGGGTAGTTAAGCGATTAGGTAAACGGGAAGAAAGGAGATAAAAATAAAGTACTGCGGAGGAATTTTTCTCAAGCTGTGAGACGCCGAGGAAGAGTGAATGCGATCGAGAGGGGCTCAGAGGATTGTCCTCTTTGCAGGGAACCTTCTTTAGCCCCAGGCCCCTGCCTGCCTCTGTCGTCAGCAGGTCAGTAAGCAAGGCGAGCTTGGGGGTAGCCACAGTGGAACTGCCCTTCTGCCTCTTTTAATTAAGTTGTTAATTGGTTTTCTCGGTTTGAGGCCGGCTGAATGGAGGCGCCTCACTTCCGGCTGGGGGAGGGGAGGGGACGGAGGCAGTCCTCCGGGAGGCGGGGGGAACATAACTCACTTCCTGTGGGGCTGGTGTAATGGTTTTAGGGTGTTCGACCCACTTCCGGTGCCGGCCAGGGCTTGAAAAGGATGCTTGGTGCCGTTTGCACAGACTGTGTTTTAAAGATTTGGGATTGTGTTTTATGTGCGAAGTTTGGTGATTACGCTAGTCTCTGCTGCTAATGTTCACCCTCCAGTCAGAACTTATGTGAGGTTTGTTTTCAACATGCATGATGGAATATATTCTCCACAAAATTCTCTTAATGCGTTCTTCAGAGAAATCTAAACCCCTTGTTAAAATTCTCTACTCACCCCTGTAAAATGGCACACTTTCTTGTGTGACTTATAATTGCCCACCTCCGTTCCTTACACTGTCCAGCGCTCACTGAGCGAGGTGCTGTATCTGTCTTGACATGCTCCGGAAACCGTCGCCACGATTTTGTTAGAGTGCTCGGCATTTTACGTGAATTACGAGGCAAATTCACCTTACCAGAATGAAAGTACCGTATGAAAGTACGCACATGCATGTTACCTCAACCAATATGACTGGTTATCTTACCTTCTGAGACCTGTTGGTTTTAGGCTGCAGGTCCTGCCCTGTGCCTGAGAACAAGGTGCCTCAGCCTTAAAAATTCTTACAGGTAACATGTAGCATTTGCGAAAGATAGATTTATTACGTTTTCCTCTTTGTAACTTAATTAAATTCAGATAGATTCAAAAATGGTATCTGTTCTTTGCGGTTTTAAAGCATGGTGCAAGGATCGAGAGATTCCGCTTAGATTTTAAAGGGGGCAGAGATTGGCTCACAAAGGACAAAAGGGGAATAAGAACTTTATATTTTTCCTGTATTCTCAATGTTTTATAAAGAAACTATAGGTAAAGTAATAAACATTCAACAATTGTGATTCCCTGGCTTCTGTTTTTAAGTACCACAATACTTGGGTGGGTGCGTGTGTACTGAAGGAATCAAGCAATTTAGAGTTGAGGAAATCTAAACAACTTTAGTAATTTTAGAATGTCAAGTGAACTGTAATGTCTTTCAAGGATTTTTAAAAGGATAAAGCCCGTGTATTTTTTCCTTTTGGATTGTTACCTAACCTGTCCTCGGACTTTGCAATTATTTTAATTCTAGTTCCTTTAAAAAGGTGTTTGGTTTAGAGATTATTAGAAAATATGTTTTAAACTGAATGTTACAGTAAAGGGAAAAAATATATGTTTTAACCTTCTGAAGACAAAATATCTCAGACAATAAAATCAATGGGTTTTTTTAAACACTACCAGATTTCTGCAGTATTTGAAGAAGCGAGACAAAATAACGTCTGTTATTATTATAAGGTTAGGAATACGTAGGCCGCCTCAAGCAAGTATCTGCATTCACTTTTATTTTCTCTATTACATTAATAGAGGAGAAAATATGATACAATCATTCTGACAAATTAAACTATAGTATTAGGAATTATTGAAGTAAAGATTGTGCTGCTAAATGAAAACGATATTAAAGTAGTGATTGAGATATATTGGTATTACCTTTTGGAAATTGTCTTTGGAAAGCAGAGTTTTTTTTTAATTGGTTTCTATGCCATTCCATGGAAGAAATGCATAAAAGAAATAAGAAAAATTGCTGCAACTGAAAGACTTGAAGAACTGTCTGTTCAGAAGAAAGCAATATATAAAGCACATACCTGAGAGAACATGGTTTGTGATAAGTGGCAGTTATTCACTGTTTCCAACAAAAAAAACTAGAAAAACTTTTGAAAAATAGAAGGAAAGTATGAGGAACCTGCTTTTAGTCACAAAGTATTGCTGGGGAGAGGCTTGCTATCTTCCAAAGGCGCTTTTTTTTAATATTCTTTGTTGTAGTTTTCTTTGCATGTCCTACTGGGCTGGCCAAAAAGTCCATGTAGATTTTACTGTAAAATAAAAGACACATTTTTCATTTGCACCAATAACTTTATTGATTTGGATATTTTGAGTATGTTGGCTATCTCCTGCTATTGGCTTCTGGTGGATAGAGGCCAGGGGAGCTGCTAAACATCTTCCAATGCGTCAGACAGCCCCACAGCAAACAATTATCTGGCTAAAATGTCAGTGGGACCAAGAAAATTCGCAAACCACTTTTGACACATTTCATCAGTTGCAACATCTTCTCCACATAGTATACAAATCTTTTTTTGCATTTCAGTTGCATTTTTACCTTTCTTGAAATAATAAAGCACAAATGCCAAAAACGTTGCATGTCTTCTTCCACCTTCAATATTAAAATGGCTGCACAAAAATTCACCAATTTGGTAAGTATTTTTTAAATGCATGGTGATGTGACAGCTGTTATAATCTAACACAGTTGTTTCAAATGAAGTTAAGCACTACTAGAACTGTGGTAGGGAAAAAACTAAATGAAAATTTTTGGCCAGCCCAATAATAGAAACACACTATCAAAATAAGAAAAATGCTTTTGTAAGTATACTCTTGTGATATCTGAGTTAATGAATTTGAGATATTTCATTCTTTGCCATAATATAATAAAGAACTTTTCCATTTTATAGAGTATTTAGATTAGATAGCCATTTTCTTTTTTAAAAACAGTCATTGGAGCAGTTTGAAATATTAAAACAGTAAGTCACAATTCTGGATTCCATCCCACTGGAATTTGATTAATCACAGAGTGCTAGATACCATATATAATGCAAAAGTATCTTTTCAATACACTTTGCCTCTTCACACAACCAAAATAAGGAGAAAAAAGTGTCTTTTTATTCTTTTGTCCACTGTTCTTTGTAAAGTCATGTTGATGTTTTACAACTATTGCTTTTTTGTTTGTGGTTTTAGTAGTTTTTGCCATGAGGTCAAGTGTTAAAGAGAGTATCCTAACAACTTGAATAGTTTTTACACTTACTCTCTTCTTTTTTCTCTATTTCAAGGCCGTCAAGAGTATTCAAATGAGAATATCTCCCCTTACATAACTTTTCATTATTTCAACAGAAGTTTATTGTCTGCATTCTGTGTGCTAGTTACTGTTCTAGGGACTTGGCATACATCAGTGAAAACAGACAAATATCCAAATTCTTTTGAAGTTTACTCTTAATTTCAAAATTAAAACTGTAATTTTGAATCAAGGGAGCCTGAGGGGCTGCTGGCAGCTTTCCTGTATATGTTTTTGTGACTAGAGTGTGGGGCTGGGGTGAGGTTTTGAGAGGCCTAGAGTTTGACTTTGCTATGAATTTGCCTGCTGACACCATGGGAAGAAATTGGGCTTTCTTATTGGCCTCCTCATATATGGGGGGGAAGAAAAAGAGGGGGCTGTTTTCCTCCTTCTGGCTCCTCTGTGGTATCTGCTCAGGAGTCTGTCCGACAAGCCCAGCCTCCCTGCATTCCCGTCTGTCTCTGCCATCTTGAGGGCACAGGTTTGCCTTGTGTTCTCTCTCTTATGGACACCAGAAAAGTGGTTGATTTTTTACTGTGCTCAGCTTTGTACTTGGTCAGAGCAGTGACTTCCAAGCTCCTTACAGAGCAGCAGGGAACTGGAAGTCACTAACATTCTCCTGGTGACATTTCCTTCTTAAGTTTAAATTATCTTTGATGCATCAGGATAAATGTGTTACTTGACAATAATGCTGATCTTGATGAGCTTTGTGCAGCAATTCCTGTGTCAATATAAGAAACTAATCACAAGTTATGCTCCAGAGAATTCAAATATTTTGGTTGCAAGTATTAATCTTGTATTTTCAAAAAGAAGACTCTAAATTAAGCTAAATATTAAAAGAA
>VMDR010014272.1:0-23786 GCA_007922815.1 Macrotus californicus | reverse complement strand
ACCTTTTCCCCCTTTCTCCCCACCCACTCCCCTGATGATAACCCTCCATGTGATCTCCATTTCTGTGATTCTGTTCCTGTTCTAGTTCTTTGCTTAGTTTGTTTTTGTTTCTGTTTTAGGTTCAGTTGTTAATAGCTGTGAGTTTGTTGTCATTTTACTGTTCCTGTTTTTGATCTTCTTTTTCTTAGATAAGTCCCTTTAACATTTCATATAATAAGGGCTTGGTAATGATGAATTCCTTTAACTTGACCTTATCTGGGAAGCATTTTATATGCCCTCCCATTCTAAATGATAGCTTTGCTGGATAGAGTAATCTTGGATGTAAGTCCCTGCCTTTCATGACTTGGAATACTTCTCTTCAGCCCCTTCTTGCCTGCAAGGTTTCTTTTGAGAAACCAGCTGATAGTCTTATGGGCACTCCTTTGTGGGCAACTGTCTCCTTTCTCTGGCTGCTTTTAAGATTCTCTCCTTATCTTTAATCTTGGGTAATGTAATTATGATGTGCCTTGGTGTGTTCCTCATTGGGTCCAACTTCTTTGGGTCTCTCTGGGCTTCCTGGAAGTCTATTTCCTTTGCCAGATTAGGGAAGTTCTTCATTATTTTTGAAATAAGTTTTCAATTTCCTGATCTTCCTCTTCTCCTTCTGGCACCCCAATGATTTGGATGTTGAAATGTTTAAAATTGTCCTAGAAGCTCCTAAGCCTCTCCTCATTTTTTTTTTTTTATTCATGTTTCTTCATTCTGTTCTGGTTGAATGTTTACTTCTTCCTTCTCTTCCAAATTGTTGATTTGAGTCCTGGTTTCCTTCCTGTCATGTTGGTTCCCTGTACATTTTCCTTTATTTCACTTTTCACAGCCTTCACTTCTTCCTCTATTTTGTGACCTTACTCAACCATTTCTGTGAGCAACATGATTACCAGTGTTTTGAACTGTGCATCTGATAGGTTGGCTATGTCTTCATCACTTAGTTGTAGTTTTGGAGTTTTGATCTGTTCTTTCATTTGGGCCATATTTCTTTGTCTCCATGCACCTGTTACGTAGTAAGGGGCAGAGCCTTAGGTATTCACCAGGGTGGGGCAAACCACTTGGCTGCTTGTGGTGCTGTATGTGTGGGAAGGGTCTGAGAGGGAACAATGCCACTTGCTTGGCTCTTGGCTGGCTTTCAGTCACTTTCCCCACTACCCACAAGCAAATTGGGCCCTTCTGGTGCTGATTCCCAGGTGGGTGGTTTTGTGCATGTTCCAGGACCCTGTGGGTCTTTACAACAAACACTCTTGTGAGGCTGGGAGTTTCTCCCATTGCTGTAACCTGCTCCCCCCAACCCCCTGCCACCCATGTTTTTACAGTCAGAGTTTTTGAGGCTTTATTTCCCTGCACTGGAACTCTGGGTTGCGTGATCTGTCTTGCTTCCCAGTTGTTCCTCCCAGTTTATGCGCACGCAAATGTGGGACCACCTGGTCTGTCAGTCGCCACCTAGCCTGCCCTGGTCCTCCAGCCACTGCCTTGCCTGCGGGTCCTCTCCACCTTGGCTGCCTGTCTCCGCCCCTCCCACTGGTCTGGATGAATGTTTCTTCTTTAACTTCTTGGTTGTCGGACTTCCATACAGTTCGATTTTATGGCAGTTCTGGTTATTTTTTGTCTTCAAATTTGTTATTGTCCCTCTTTTTGTTGTGCAAGGAGGCAAAGTCTACCTACCTATGCCTCCATCTTGGCCAGAAGTTTGGAACACTATTGATATAAATGTAAAGTTGGTACAGTCACTATAGAAAATTGTATGGAGGCTCATCAAAAAATTAAAATTAGAACCATCATATGACCCAGAAATCCCAGTCCTGGGTACACATCCAAAGGAAATGAAATCAGCTCTCTAAGAGATATCAGCACTCCCATGTTTAGTGCAGCATTATTCACAATCGCCACGATATGGAAACAAACTCAATGTCCTTCAAAGGGTAAATAAAAAATTTAAATTGTGGTATATATTTTTGTTCATCCATGAAAAACCATCCTACCACTTGGCACAACATGGATGGACATGGAGGGCATTATGCTAAGTGAAATAAACCTGAGAAAGACTAATACTGCTGTCGTACCACTTATTTATGGAATTTTGTTTCAAAAAAGTGAGCTCATAGAAACAGAAGGGTTTTGCTGCCAGGGGCTTTAGGGATAGGGAAATGGGGAGATGTGGGTCAAAGCTACAAATTTTGCTACAAGATGAGTAAGTCCTGAGACTCTACGGTGCAGCATGGTGACTATAGTTAATCATACGGGTGGTATTATAGACTTGGAAGTTACTGAGAGTACATCTCACATGTGTTCACATAAGAAAAAAAAAGAATTAACTCTGTAGATGATGATTGGGTTAATTACCTCGATCTTGGGCATTATTCTACATATTTATGTACATCAAATCAGCATGTTGTATACTTTAAATATATACAGTTGTGTTTTCCAATTATTCTTCAATAAAGTTGGAAAAAAAGAAAAATAGCAGATAGTATGTCAACTCACTTTTCTCCCTTTTCTCCCAACCCTCCATAATTGGGCACTTCCTCCTTCTCCAAATATCTCTCATCATCTCCTGTGTTCATGCCTTGTTTCCTGCTCTGTTTTAGCTGGAAAACCCTCCTTTTTACCTGTTGAAAATTTCCCTTCTACTAAGATATTTTCAAAGAGAAGCAATCACTTCCTGTTTCCCTCCCACTGCCACTTCTGCCCTGGAGCTGTCACCATTGTGTCTGGGTATCTCCTCTCCCTCCCCAGGCTCTCACAGCAGGTGCTGCAGGTCAGCTTGTGATTTCTTGTCTAGCATTTAACTTATTTGTCCCAGCATAACTGCTAAAATCATAAAAATCTCAGGTGTAGATTTTTATAAATCCTTGTTAGTTTATAGATGATGGAGACTATGTTACAGTATTCTTTAATTCACACCTACCATTGTGTTTTGCTTATAAAAATGCCCACTTAATACAAATTTATACACAAATATACACCTTTATAAACAAGAGAAGTAAAGAATAAGAGGAATCTGCAGGGATTGGGAAAATTGGAACTGGACAAAAATTCAGAAATTATTCAATTCAATTTGAATTGCATTTGTCTCTCTCTTCCTTAAATACTTTGGTGGTTCCCCATTATCTTAGAATAATGCCAGATTCTCACTATGGCCCAAGACCTGCCTCCTCCCTGGCCTCATCCCGGGCCACACTGCCCCTTACTGCTCCACTCCAGCCTTGGCCTTCTTACTTCATGCCTGTCGTCATGTTGCTCATCTGTTTTCTGCTGCTCTCCCACTGCTTCACTAGGATAGCTCATATCCATCCTCTAGGTCTCAGCCTGTAAATGTCACTACATTCACTCGTTCACTTCACAGTATTCAGTAGGTATCTACTATGTGCCAGGAACTCTCTTAGGCCCTGTGGATAGCATATCAAACAAACCACACCAAGATTCCTGCTCTCAAGGGACTCACCTGCTTCCTTCACTCTTGCTTCTCTCCCTGAAACACAAGAGGTCTGGTTCCCCCTACGGTGTGCTGTCACAGCACCTTGGGATTCCCTGGAGTGCATAGCACCATCAGAAGGACTTTCCAATTTAATTATTTCCTTACTGTCTGTCTTCCTCAGTAAGCTGGAAGTGAGGGCCGAGTTGTTGTGTCCTTTCTTCACTTTTGTACCACCAACACCAAGCATAGTACCAGGCACAGAGTGCATCCTCAGTAAATTTCTTGAATGATTAAATGAAGTAATAAAATTAAGCCCCTCACTGTACAGATGAGGAAATAATAGCCCAAGATCGAGACTGGGTTGCCAGCTCCTTCCTACAACGTGATGAGGTTGGGCCAGGACTAGAACCTGGCCACTTGGCTCCCACCCCAGTGTTCTTTTCACGTTAACAACATAGAAATGGAGGGGGTAATGTAAATGAGTTGGTGAAGAGGTATGGAGACAAGGTGAAAGAAAAAAAATATACTGGGAAAAAAAAGGACAAACCATTAAATATATTTTTGTGATCCAAATATAAGAGAAGAACAGGAAAAGGGAAGACATGTTAACAGATGAAGATACAACTGGTGTGGGAACCTCCAAGAAGAGATGGTCAGCAGCAGCCCTATATGTATTTCTATTTGGCCCTATTTCCCACAACTTGGTAAGGGACGTGTGTCTTTTTTTTTTGTTTTTGGAAAGTGATGAGGCATCCATTACTTTTGAGTAAGACTGTGGATAGTCTCCATTTGCCCCTCCACATTCTATCTCTACCTTTCTTCACCTCACTCTGCACTTGAAAGGCTGACAGCCAAGGGCTGTGTCATGGGCTCCCAGAACCTCTGGCTTCTGACTGTTTTCAGTCAATGGAAGGCACCAGCAAGACATTAAAAGGTAGGAGGAGAGAAGAACCAGGGCATTTATTTTCCCAGCTCCCCTGATGCCAGGGCACAAATTGAAACTGGCTCCTTCCTCTGCATGAGGCCACAACCCCTACAGCTGTAGGTCTCACCACATTTCACTAAGAGCTCATCTTTTCAGTGTTGGGGCTAGTAATGGCTTCCCACTGTTGCTAGCCCTGGGGAACTTGTTGGTTTCCCTGACTGCTGTCTACACCTTTGTAATTACAGTAGTTTTTCATTAAACTCTTAAATCATCCCAGTTGAGGGTACCAAGAACCTGATGAGTACATTTGATTTGGAGAATCTCCCATCCCCACCCCTTAAGAGGCAGAGACAGACAGCTTTCTTTAAAGGATACAAATGCTCAGTTTCCAAGCTTCCCTTGCAGCTAGGGTAGAGGCATGTGACCTAGGTTCCACCGACTGGGTCACCCTCTTGAGTGTATGACTCAGAAGCTAAAAAAGCAAAGGATGACCGACTGGAATTCATTCTGGGGAGGGTGCCTAAAGGCACAACCAGTTCTTGGATGTATAGGCTTAAGGTCTGCTTTCTCAACCCTTGGAAGGAGTCTGAGAATAATCTCCTTTGCTTAACCAAGCCGGAGATGAATTGTTGGCAAATGAAAACTATGAGTGATACCACCCTGTCCTGGACCTTTTAAAACTTGCTGCCTGGGTGATTCTTCTGATTTATTCTCTCATCTTCTACCAACAGATTAAATTTGACTTCAGTGCCTCCCCTTCCTGCACTGGAAAGAAATGTTTTCTTTGCTTCCAATCACTAAAATTGGTCTCATATAACTTAACTTTTAAAAATAATTCTTGTAAAAGCTGATCACTTGGAAATCAGGAAAGCACAGCCACTCCCTACATGGCCTGCAGGAGGCCCCAGACCCAAGGGCCCTCCTTCCTCTTCCCACCAACCCTGGCCTGCCCCTGCTCATCAGCGCTTGCAGGAGAAGCTCTCTTCCTGGCTTTTTGCCCTCTCATTCTATAAAGGTTAATCATGGACAGCCACACAGACAGGACTGTTTCTGACCCTGAGCTTTACAGAGGAGGCTGACTGTGACTCATAACAAAAACAGAGAACTCTCCTTTTAAAGTAACACATGTCACCTATATTATTACTCATATACTGTGGGTTTCAATTGTACACAAGAAGATCACACATAGCTATGTGCACAGCAGTGTTTTAGCCCGAGGGGCTGGAGAATGCATCCCAATGTCTTTTTCTTCATATGAACTACTCAGAGACTGAACAGGGGAAATGCCATTTACACCTTGAGATTCCTTATTGAGGATCCCAACTTAGTCAGGCCATTTCACATAGGGATCTAGATAATAAGGAGCTCAATTTATCTGTATCTAGAAGGTAGAATATGCGGTACAGTAAATCCTCACTTAATGTCCTCAGCAGGTTCTGAGACTTTATGTAAAATGACATATAGGCATACTTCATTTAATTTCACTTCACTTTATTGTACTTCACGGATGTTTCTTCTTTCTTTCTTTCTTTCTTTCTTTCTTTCTTTCTTTCTTTCTTTCTTTCTTTCTTTCTTTCTTTCTCTCTCTCTCTCTCTTTTTTACAAATTGAAGGCAAGACCCTTTACCAACCAAAACTCTCCTTATTGCAATGCTCGCTTTAGTGTGGCAGTCTGGAAATGAACCTGCAACATCTCTGAGGTGTGCCTGTGTAGAGAGATTGATTATACCATAGGCTAACCGACGGAAACCAGAGTGAAGTTCCTATGGCATTTCATCAGTATTATAACTAAACATTATTCGAGGACCTGCTGTACGTAATTACATGAGTAATGTTATCAACATCTGCTAATCATTACAATATATATTTTTAATATCTTTGCTCTCACAACCAACCAACCCACAACATTCTACTAACAAGAGGCTTAAAATTCATCTGGTTAAATTCCTTCATTTTATAGATAAAGAAACTGGAATCCAGGGCTGTTAAGTGCCTGCCCAGGTCAGGCTGTTGCTAAAATGCAAAGCCAGATGCAAGCTTCATGCTTTTTGGCTCCCAAACCAGTATATTTTCCAACCTCAGGAATCGAACTCTCCAAAATAACAGGGGGCAAATACAGCTTCAGGTCTTTATTTAATAGATGGTCTTTCAAAAATCCAAAGATTCATTAAATTTATTTATAAAACTTATCATCTGTAGGGGAGAGTAGGAATAATGTGCTACAATTCATTATGTAATATATAAAGCATAAAATACTTTAAGTTTAAAAGTGCTTTTCTGCTATAATAGCAAAATCAACCTAGAACCTTGTCCAAGGAGCTTACCTTGTAAAGTGAACCATCTTTTGACAGTGAATGTGGCTACAAATTAGTCTCAAGCGATGATTCAGAAAGAAATTAAGTGCTAGTGGCAGAACCCGTGAGTGTCCCTCTGTTTGAGGCCCTGCGTCTGATGTGGCGACACTGCCATCTGGGCTCTGTACACAGCTTAGGGAGGGAGCAGAGGGTCGTGCGGGGCCTGGGCTCTGGAGCAGGGCTGCTCAGAGTCAAGTCTGCTCCGTGACTCGTTGGTGTGCTCGTGATATTAGGTAACTTCTCTGTGCCTCCATTTCCTCCTTTCTAAAACGAGAAGACAACTGTGGGGACTCAAACATGCAGGACCTGGTGGGCAGTTAGTGTTCAAAAACATTAGCAATAATCATTATCAATGAAAGAATCGAAACAGATATGGGAGCTCACACAGGGGCTGACTTTGGAATGACCTATTTCTAAATTTGGTGGGTGGGAAATGAAAAGAAGTGCTCCAAACAGCCACTAGAGGGAGTACACTGGTCAGACTGGAAGGGTGGAGGCTGGTGTTTCAGGCAGCCACAGGCACAGATGCCGGTGCATCTTCCTTTGGTGCCAGGGGAACATATGGCTTCAGAGAGAACCCCACACCCAAAGGCAGAGGCCCACAGGGTTTACAGATCACATGTCCCCTTGAGCTGAGGTTTCTGTGGCAAGGCGTTGGAGCTGGTCTCTGAATGGTCTCTCCTTTTCAAGTTGCCTGAAGCTGCAGTTCCCCGCTGTTGTCAGGACTCTGTCCTGAAGGCTGTTACTGACAATACACTGAGATACTTTACTATGAAGGAGAGGAAAGAGATTGCGTGTGTGTGTGTGCATGTGTGTGTGTGTCTGCTCTCTCAGAAAGAGAGAGAGGGAATAGTCGAGTCACAATTACCACCCAGGGCTGGGGCAGGGAGAGCAATGCTTGTCTCCAAAGGGCACGGCACCTCAGAAAGGGACAGTCAGCAGCCTGTTCAGGTCCCATTTAGGCCATGTGTATGTTCTCTCTAAGAAGGGGCATGAGAGTGCCCTAGGCTGAGATGGAAGGCGGTGCTCACTGTCGTCCTGGCCCTGTCTTCTTGGCCCCGCTCTGCTACACTCTGGTGCCCAAGCCCTGCTCAGGCACGGCCTCTGGTTTAGTAACACTTCTCTTCCTGGTACAAATCCAAAATGTTGGGGAAAATATCTGATTTAGATTTTTCACTCCTCAGTTTGATTTCAGGGCGTCATTGGCTCTTTCAGAAGCATTTTTTTTTTTAAACTTAGCAATAATTTTGAAGTAAATGCTGTCTTTATCCTGTCTTCCTTCTACTCCCAACTTCTAGTGATTTCAAATGTCACTCCAAGCCCAGAACAGCCCTCACCATCAGACTGAAGGTTTTCCCAGGATGTGTCTTTCTCCTTGTTTCTGTGGATCTCCCAGGCCAAAGATATGGGGAATTTTTTCGTAGAAGGCCATTCCCCCGCCTCCTCCCCCCACCCCCCGACTTTCGGTTCTCCAGCCCATCCTGTCAGTGAACTGCTCTCTTCAGCTGCATTAATCAGGAAAGTAAGCACTTCTGACTCAGTGGGCAGGCAGATTCTGGTGGAGGCAGAGGGAGACCACAAGCCCACTCCCAGGTCAGGGTTCGGAGCATCAAGTAGCCTTAGACAGAGCCTGTCTATTGCCATTTCTCTCCGAGAGGGACCAGGCCTTGTCATGGGGGGCAGGGTCACCCTGTAGGTCAGTGCAGTTTTCCATCCTCCAAGCTGAGGGCAGAACATTATTCTCTGAGGTGCCTGAACCATCTCCCTGCTGGCCTCCCATCCAAGCTCTCTGATGTTGGGTGCAAGGCTGCCTGGGCAGCCACCAGCCTTGTAACTTGGTTGCCGTTCTTCTGGGCTTTGCCCACAGGCAGCCTGGCTGGCTTCGCTCAGACTGTGCGCTTCCTGTGAGTGTCCCATCTCTTCTCCCTGGTTTCCCCCAGCCCCTGGTGGTTCCTAGCACCTCTTGCTGAGCTAATGCTGCTTCTCTTTGCCTCAGAAAATTCAGTTAATTTTTTAAAGCCCACTAACACCCTGACAGGAATTCCTCCTAAGTCATTATGTCCCTGATTAGGAAGTCCACTGCCTGGTCACTTAGCCTCCTCCTCATGCTTCTCTGGGGGGTTTTGTAGTGGAATGTGTGGAAATGTGTATTGTAGACATGCGTGTGGAGGACAACCATCGTCTTCCCCACAGGCGTCCTGAGGATCTGCCCTTCATGTTTTAAAGCCAATGGAGCCAACAGTTGCCTTGTTGGCTGGTTGTCTGTTTTCAACCACACATCCCCTTTTCCTCCTTCAAAAACATACCACGCACACACAGAGACAAGTACCACTTAGGCCGTGCTGCACTGGATATGCCCGGCACTGCCGCTGTCTCCCTCCGGCATCCCCTCGAAATTATAACCTCGTTCCTGGCCACTCTAGGATCTGCTCACTGAGACGGGAGACCAGTGATGCTGGGATAGAACTAAGATGGTCCTCTTATTTTTTTAATCCTCATCTGAGGATATGTTTTTTTTTTTTAATTGATTTTCAAGAGAGAGGAAAGGGCAGGGGAAGTGAGAGAGAGAGTGAGAAAGACATCGATCAGTTGTCTCTCGTACCTGTCCTGGCTGGGGACCCAACCCTCAACCTTTTGGTGTCTGAGATGAGGCTCCAACCAACTGAGCCACCTGGCTAAGGCTAAAAGAGTCCTTTTTATTTTTTAATTTCTTTCTATTTTAAATATAGAATCTTTATTATACTTTTTTCCATTACCACTTAGTTCCCTTAAATCTGCCCCCCTGCAGCAATCACCACACTGCTGTCCATGTCCATGAGTCCCTTTTTCTTTCTGTTCAACCCCTCCCCCCCCCACTAGCTGTCATCTGCTCTCCATCTATGAGTCTGTCTCTGTTTTGCTCAAAACAGTCCTCTTTTTAAAGTTTGTTTAATTTAACTATCTCTGAAAAAAAGAAAAACACAAACATTAAGCAAAGTGTACTATTTGTTTTTTGCCTCAAGTAGTAACTTAATGCCATTGATTTCAGGGCATTCAGGGTATATAATCTTGTCAGCCTTTTAATCACAGTTTTAGTAAAGGAGATGAAATTAAGCACGATTTTAAAAGAAGTGTGATAGATTTCTCCTAGGCAGTCCCCAAAGATTCAATGAATCGCTTCTATGCTCAAATAGACATCATGTGTGCATCTACTTCTGGCCACTAACATCTGGGACAAAGGCTGAGAGCCTGGGCAGTTGTAGGGGATTGGGGAGAAGGTCTCTGCTGCACATTTTGTGTGTGTGCAAACCCAGCGTGGATGTGAGTGTGGGGTGAACCCCAGCTGCAGGCAGGTATTCCTAAACCTAAGATACTTTGTGGTGGACGTGTTAAATGTTAGGGGTGGAAACAATCTCAGAGAATACATGGCTAAGCACCTCCATTTTCCAGACAAAATGACAAGCCTGTGATTACCCAGAAGTAGAGCATGGTGGGGGGTGGGGGTGGGGGTGGGGGGGCTTGTACTCTGGTGCAGGTTGCCTGGGTTCGAATGCAGACTCTAATTCCTGGCTGATATGTGCTGTTGGCATGGTACCTAATGACTCTGTTCAGCTTCTTTACTTGTAAAGTGCAGATAGTGGTAACATTAACCTCTGAAGGTTGTGGAAGTGAGCTGATACATTTGAAGTGCCTGGTGCTGGGTGAGCGCTGGATACAGGGCAGAACTGACTCATTCTACAGTCCTAGCATAGAGTCGAGTGCTGAGCACCTGGTGGCTGATAATAAAGAGTCAGAAATTAGTAAATAAGTAAACAAGGATACGTATACCCAGTTTGCAGACACAAAAATGAGGCTAGAGAAGTTATGAGACATACAGAGCTATAAACTTAATGAGAGGTGAGTGGTCCCCTAAACCCATATCCTGGCCCACTTCCACCACACCACGGTCTCCCTTTCATGATGTTCGTGGTAAAGCTCAGTGAATGGATCCTGGAGGTCACCTTGACCCTGTCCTGCCTCCTACCCACACTCCACAGAGCCGATGACCCTTCCTCACGTGGCACACAGGAGACTGTCTGCAAATTCAACCCAGCTTTAACCATATTCCTTCAGCACCTCCCAACATGGCAAGTCACTGAAGAATCTTGTTGGTGACACCGCAGGTAGAAAATCCCCATTTCTCGTCTCCAGCTCCTTCTCCAGTTTTGGACCAAACTGCCAGCCCAGCTGCCTCCACTCTCCTGCAAACTCCCACGGGGCTGTCATGGAAGCCTGAGGATCCCCAGATTTCTGTTCTTTGTTCTGGAGGTGATTATTTCTGCAGGGCCCTCCTTCCAGCTCACTCCTCTCTCCCGCTCCTACTTGCTATTCTGATGAAATTCTCTGTCTTGAAGCACAGGGATTCCCGCTGTGCAGCAAGGGTGGGGGGCGTGGAGGGGGCAATGCCCTCTCCTTCTCTCTCACCCTCCCTCGCTCTCTCTGATATCACTTCCCGTCTACCCCTGCCTGCTCCCCTTGACGTATGTTATCCCTCTGTGCTTTAGAGGGGAGGGGAGACTTCTAGTGATAAGCCAGTGCATCTTAATCAGAGCAGGACAGTCCTGACACCTCATCCTAGGACTCTTAAAATCTCTTCTTTGCTGTTTCACTCCACAGCGGGCAGACTAAGGACACAGGCATCTGCTGGGAAGTATAATCGTCATTGTTCAGTTCTATTTTCCCAAGGAGCAGCCTCCTCTGACGTTATAGCCAGTGACCTTGAGCTGCCTGAGAAAACCGCTGTGTCTGTTCCAATGCTGCTCTGGCGAGTGGAACTCCCCCAGAGGAATGGTTGGTCAAGGATGAATAGGATCGAGAGCAGCAAAAATCACATCACTCCCCTGGTAGAGACAGGCATGTCAGGCTCTGCTGTCTGTGTTAGAGAGCAAGTTTTTGTTTTTGAAAGATCATGTCTTTCTCAGGGAGGTGATGACACCCTGGACCCCGGAAGAGAGATTGCTCAGGCCTGCTCTGATCTGTCAGTTTGGCTTTTGGTGACGGATGTGGATAAGTCGAACAGAGGAGGCAGGATCCTTCTTGCAGTGTGTTTCTGTCTTAGTTTCCGTGCCCTTTAAGTACAGATTTGTGTCTTAGTGTCCCTTTGTAGCCACCTGTCTTGCTCTTCTCACCTTTGCCTCACCTGCTCATCTGCCCCCCCCCACCCTTTCTTCCTCTGGGCCACTCTCTCCTTCAGGCATTGCTGCCTAATGCGTTTACCTTCCTCTCTAGAACGGTTCCCTCAGCCTGATGGAGAGACCTCGGATACAACTAACAGATGGCTGCCCCAGGAACAAGGGGATCGACGCTGAAGGTTGCAGGAGTGACCACCAGATGGCGCTCTACTAAGCTCCCTGCAGATCTTGAGGCTCTGGTGAGAATTTTCTGGTTAAAAAAAAAAAAAAATCACTGGGAAGCAAGCATCATGAGAGGTCACTCAGCCCAGTGGCCTCCAAATATTTTTTAAAATTTCTCACCTACATAAGCCATACATTTTTGATCATGTACTATAGGGAACCTATCTGTGTGAAATGTGGACTGTGGCTTAGCTTTGATGCGTGTGGCGTGCGAGAAACAATCCTTAGATGGGTCTCCCGTGGGGAGTCAGGCATGCATTGTTCCTAGGCCGCTTTGAAACTTGCTCTTGCTACAAACACTCCCTCACCTGGGATGGGGACAGCAGAAGTTTACTTTAATTTGGGCTAGACTTCCAAAGTACACGTGTAACCAGCTAAGCCGCCTCTCCACTTTGTATTTTATCTTTGAAGTGATTAGCAACATCCTTTCCTCTGTTATCTATAATAGGTAACCACCTAAAGCGAACCTATGCATAGTAAGTGAGGACCATCCTGAATGTAATGGACCTGGAGTTTCAATAAAAGCCTGTCGAGGCAAGGGGTCGAGGTCCTCTCTCTCTCTGAGAGAGTGGCCAGGCCATCCTCTCTCTTACTGAGAGAGCGGCCAAGCTACCACTCTCTTTCTCACTTAGAGAGTGGCTCGACATCCCTTTTTCTCCACGGGATTCCTTTAGTCCACGTGAATTTGTTTGTCACTCTGGGGATATAGGACAAGCATTCCACAGCGACACGTGGTCCTGCCGGACGGGACCACGACAACGTACACCCATATTTACTTGTCAATATATATGTATTACCATCAATCTATATTAATTAAATTATTAGTAAAATAATAAAATTATGTTTAGATAAAAATTAGTGTATCGATATAAACTTTCTAATATTTTCTTCCTGTCATTACAATGGGTAATTCTATATAGCTCTCAGAGAGATTACTGATGTGGTTCTTATTTTTTTCTCCAAAGTACCAAATTTCAATAAAACAAGTGTTTCATGAATACCTACATGTACTCAGCACTGTGGGACAAGAAAGATTCAAAAAAAGAATAAAACATCTTCTTTATGTACGAGTTGCTCGTGCTGTAGCTCTGGAGGCAAGATATAGCAATGGGCATAAAAGATTTATAAAGCAGTACGGTGTAGCAGCCAGAATACCTGCAAACGATGTAACCCATGTTTACTATTTGAAGCGAAAAGAACTTCATTAGGTGTGTACAGAATCTCATGCAGAACTAGTAAGCAAGCCAGGATTAGGTGCTAACCAGCAACCAGGAGAAATAATCAAGCTCCGAAGGGCCGTCCTGATGGAAATCAGCAGTACAATTGCTTGCCACTCCGCACCAAGGATGCCAGGGAGCAGAGAGGGAGGCCGGGAGGGAACACGTCTTGGCCACCATGCTTGCAGAGAGCTGAGCTCGCTGCAGGCAGCCACAGTTCACACAGGTTCTGCTCAGCAGAACCAAGCTGCCTCCAGAACCAGGTTTCAGGGATATCTTTAACCCTCCTGATTCCCGTGAAGAGAGCGACAGAAGGTGGGAGTGAATGTGGACTGAGCCAGACCACAGGGTCTGCCATGTTACAGCGTGTCTACTCGAGGAGAAAGGCTGAGGCTAGTACCTTGAACTCGCGTCGGCTGTCACCCAGGCTCTTGGTGGATGTCCGCCTGAATCAGCCGTGCTATAATAGGCGAGCTCTGGCTTCCTATCTGAAGTAATTCTGCCTAAGTTACAAGTGTTCCTTGCATGTTTTTGGATGTGTCTATTTTTCATCTCCCGAAGTGAATGAATGTCTTGACTTTGCTGCATTTTAACTTCCAATATCTTGTTTTTCCTCTGCTCTTACTTACTTCCCTGATTGTTGAGCTCAGTTTTGTATTGGTCTTCATTCCTTCGTATTCCTTGGCTCCTTTCTGCTAAGAAATATTTGATTCACTGCTTCACTTAAAATGTCCCTTTCATCCCATGCTTTGTTTTGCTGTCAGCATCATCCCCAGACTTTGCCTGAATCACAACATACTCCTCTCTCTTCAATACGTATGGGCTCAGCCTCAGCAAGAGATCCAAAGAGAGTAGGGGTCTGGGAATGAGCTGATATGGAGAACTGGAAAAAGGGTACTCTATGGGGAGAGCTGAGGGTGGGGGTGATTTTTGGTTGGCCTGGAGGGAAGGAAGAGTGGCTTGTAACAAGACTAAGGAAGGGCCTGTGTAAACAGAATTGTTTTTCCTTAGGAAGCTGAGGTAACTGTTGTGATTTACCAAAAGCTGAATACCCCTTGATGCCTTAGTTAGAGGTGACAAATGCAAAGAACAAAAATGTAAGTGGTTTAAACAGCTCAAAGCTAATTTCTTTCCATAAAAATCTAAGCTGATAGTGAAAGTTGCTGGGAGTCTAGGCTTTAATGTTTGGCTTCTATTTTTTAAAAAAGTATATTTTATTGATTATTCTATTACAGTTGTCCCATTTTTTTTCTCCCCTTTATTGCCCTCTGCCCTGCACCCCCCCCTCTTATGAGCATTCCCCACCCTTAGTTCATGTCCGTGGATCATACATGTGAGTTATTTGGCTTCTCCATTTCCGATACTATTCTTAACCTCTCCCTGTGTATTTTGTATCTACCATTTATGCTTCTTCTTCCCTGTACCTTTTCCCCCACTCTCCCCACTCTTGCTCCCTGTTAATAATCCTCCATGTGATCTCCATTTCTGTGATTCTGTTCCTGTTCTAGTTGTTTGCTTAGTTTGTTTTTATTTTTGTTTTTAGGTTCAATTATTGATAGTTGTGAGTGTATTGCCATTTTACTTTTCATATTTTTTGTTCATCTTTTTCTTAGGTAAGTCCCTTTAACATTTCGTATAATAAGGGTTTGGCAATGAGGAACTTCCTTAACTTGACCTTATCTGGGAAGCACTTCACCTGCCCTTCCATTCTAAATGGTAACTTTGCTGGATAGAGTAATCTTGGGTGTAGGTCCTTGCCTTTCATGACTTGGAACACTTCTTTCCAGCCCCTTTTGCCTGCAAGGTTTCTTTGGAGAAAGCAGCATCAGCTGATAATCTTATGGGAACTCTTTTGTAGGTAACTGTCTCCTTTCTCTTGCTGCTTTGGAGATTCTCTCCTTATCTTTAATCTTGAGTAATGTAATTATGATGTGCCTTGGTGTGTTCCTCATTGGGTCCAACTTCTTTGGGACTCTCTGGCCTTCCTGGACTTCCTGGAAGTCTATTTCCTTTGCCAAATTGGGGAAGTTCTTCTTCATTATTTTTTGAAATGAGTTTTCAATTTCCTGGTCTTCCTCTTCTCCTTCTGGCACCCCAATAATTTGGATGTTGGAACATTTAAAATTGTCCTAGAAGTTCCTAAGCTTCTCCTCATTTTTTTTTTTTTTATTCATGTTTCTTCATTCTGTTCTGGTTGAATGTTTACTTTTTCCTTCTGCTCCAAATTGTTGATTTGAGTCCTGGTTTCCTTCCCTTCACTTTTGGTTCCTGTACATTTTTCTTTATTTCATTTTGCACAGCCTTCACTTTTTTCCTCCATTTTGTGACCATACTCAACCATTTCTGTGAGCATCCCGATTACCAGTGTTTGGAACTCTGCATCTGATAGGTTGGCTATCTCCTCTTCACTTAGTTCTATTTTGGGAACTTTGACCTGTTCTTTCATTTGGGCCATTTTTTTTTTTTTGTCTTGGTGCACCTGTTATGTAGTAAGGGGTGGAGGCTTAGGTATTGGCCAGGGTGGGGCAACCTCTTTGCTGTGTTGTGGTGCTGTATGTGGCAGAGGGGTCTGAGAGAGAACAATGCCACTTGTTTGGCTCTCAGCTGGCTTTCAGTCACTTCCCCTGCTACCACAAGCAAATTGGGCCCTTCTGGTCCTGATTCCTGGGTGGGTGGGTTTGTGTACATTCTAGGATCCTGTGGGTCTCTCCAAAGAACTCTCTTGTGAGGCTGGCAGTTTCTCCCGCTACCACAACCCCCATAGGTTTTTACAGTCAGAGGTTTTGAGGTTTTCTTTTCCTGTGCTGTAACCCTGGGTTGCTTGGTCTGTCTTGCTCCCCAGTTCTTCCTTCTGGTTTATCTGAATGCAAATGTGGGACCGCCTGCCCCTTTGCCTTCCCAGTCCTCCAGCTGCCGCCTTGTCACATGTCCTCTCTGCCCTGACTGCCTGTCATGGGCCCTCCTACAAGTCTGAATGCAGGCTTCTTCTTTAACTCCTTGGTTGTCAGACCCCCATATAGTTCAATTTTCTGGTGGTTCTGGTTATTTTTTGTTTTTAAATTTGTTGTTGTCCTTCTTTGAGTTGTGTGAGGAGACAAAGTGTATCTACCTACGCCTCCACCTTGGCTGGAGGAGCTTGGCTTCTAATTCATGGCTGCCACCAACATGTCTAACAGGGAAAAGGGAATGAGAAGGGAGGGCACACTCTTCCATTCAGAGACACCCCTGGACACTGCAGGCTTCAATTCCTCTTGTTTCTAGTTGACCATAAGTTAGGCATCTGGGAATACCAATCTGTAAGGTAAGCTGGGGAGTATGGGTTTCACGGGCCATGTGCTCACCTAGAGCATCTGTTTCTATGTAGGAAGGGAGGGATGAGTATTGGAGGAGAACCAGCACTCTGTGGACTAGGCTGTGACTAGGCCGTGGGAGAGGGTCTCTGGGAGATTGCTACTGTCTCACAGGACAAAGTTACCCAAATGGGTCTGTCTTCCTGGAATGAGTGCGAAGCAATTGACAGCAAATGCCCCATTAGGAACATCATAGTTACTGAGGTACACCACCCCTTCCCATAGGATTAGGTAAAGGTGTTTGAGAGACTGTGAGGCAAATTTGCACCAACCACCACCTCTACCCACTCAACCCTCTTCCCAATCCGCAGACTGGCATGAAAGCCTAGTGGAGCCCTTCAGAGCATGTGCATCTAGAATAGGTCTAGGTTCAAATCCTAGCTCTCCCATCAACCACCGCTGTGATCTTGAGCAATTTGCGCCCCCTCTCTATGCATCCATTTCTTTATCTGTAAGAGAGACAGTACAGTACCTACCTCATACAGTTGTTCTGTTCTAAGGGTTAAAGGAACTATTGCAAATTCATAGGACCTGATACATAATAAACACTCAACTGTTCTTGGCTATTATCATAACACAGGCTGCTGACACATGAGCCCACCCTCACCCCCAACCCTCACACATGTATGCTCTTCTCCCTGACTCAGATCTGGCAAAGAAGGAAGAGTAGATTGACACAGTTTCTTTCCTCACCTTCTATATTTCGGGCTCCACTGTGGGTGAAAGAATAGTTAGTGCCAGCGAGAAGGACAATGGCAAGAGCAGAGGTGTGGAAGCAAGAGTGAACATGGAAAACCGTGGAAACCCAGACCAGCTAGAATGCAAAATTTACCTTGGAAGGTAGTAGAAAATAAATTTGGATAGTTCAGTTCATGAATAAACCCACTGATAAATTAATCAGGTATTATTTGAATTAATACCCCTCATCAATAAACACTGATAAACTGTGAAACCACCTAACAATGAAACTCTCCAATTGTTTAAAAGTCACTTGAGAAAGACATTCTCAGTGCCAGGACGGCAGCAGGAACACTTGTTAAAATGATTGCAATTGGCATCATCGGGAGCATTATCAATAAACCTAGGCACTAACACCCAAGGTGCTCTTCATATCCTGGCATACAGTGCCCTTTCCTGACCCAAAGTATCTACACAAAGCCTTGAAAAATTAGCACCATAGTTCCTTACACTCTTTCTCCAAATTCCAGCAGTGTACTGTATTTGTTAATTATCCACAAAGGCATTTCTCAGGGGTAGGGAATGGGGGTAGCTTTAAGTTCCCTTTAGAGGTGCTTCTCAAAATCATCTGGGGAGATTTGCAAGTGTGCAGTATATATATCCCCCTAGAGACTGTAATACCTGCTTACCTATTCACTAATGATGTATTGTAGCCGGCTTCTGTGAGCTACGGGAATAACCACTATAAACCAGGGCTCTCTTCAACCTCACCTCCAGAATGCTGCTTTTTGAACATTTATCAGCATACCACTGCTACATGTCTTTGAGAATCACCACAGTAAGTGTTCTCAAAGTAAGTAAGTAAGGATGATGTATTATACCTGCCTCCTGGCATGTCGCAGTAAAAAAAGATAGAGAATTCAATGTTCTACAATATGTGGAGAACTATGCTGGGAGCTGCAAGACCTCTGTTCTCCAGAAGGTCAGGTGTTTGAGGATTCAAGCAGAGTGGGGAACTGATTCCTGGGTTCCTAGAAGCAGTGTGTGGAGAGCCATGTTCAGTAAGAGATACATGAGTATCAAACACATCCTTTGCTATTGTGATCATTTTGATTTGGATGACAGACAAGGCATAGACCATAGAGCAGTGAGCAATATACAAGGTCTGTCCGGAAAAAGTCCAGCCATTGTTAATATAATGAGAACAGTTTGCGCAACTTTGGTGTAACCTGGCAGCCAAGGACGGTGGACTGGAATGCACATGTGAACAAAAACAACTTCACTATACTTGTCAGTGTGGGTGGTAGATGCCACTGGGTGAACATGTGTACCATGTGGCCATCACATTCAAAATGACTGAGTAGTGTAATGTATCTGCATCCAATTTTGGGTTAAACTTGAACATTCCTCTGCAGAAACTATTCAGATAATTCAGAAGGCCACAGCTATAGGGCAACTGGTAATTGGCAGCTTCATCATGACAATATGCCTGCTCATGCATCAGGTCCCGTGCAGAGGTTTTTGGCAAAACATCAAATCACCCAGGTGACTCAGCCCCACTATAGCACAGATTTGGTGCTCTGTGACTTCTGGCTTTTCCCAAAACTAAAACCACCTTTGAAAGGGAAGAGATTTCAGACCGTTGATGAGGTTCAGGAAAATACGACAGGGCAGCTGATGGTGATTGGGAGAACTGTGTGAGGTCCCAAGGTGCCTACTTTGAAGGTGACTGGGGCATCATTGTCCTATGTACAATGTTTCTTGTATCTTGTATTTTCTTCAATAAATGTCTATTTTTCATATTACATGGCTGGACACCCTCTGGACAGACCTTGTTGATGCATAATAATACATGGAGAGGTACCAAGTGACTGGTATGGATACTAAGTACTCAGGAGGTGGAAGAGGCTTGACTGAGTGACTACTCTCTGCCACACACGTGTGCCTAGAGACACAGGTGAGCAAGGCAGACCTATTACTGACCTTGGAGTGCTCACTATCTAGAGCAGTGCCTCTTAGGGCGCGGTCTGGTGACCACCTGCATCGGAATCATCACAACTAATAATAGCTATCATGTATTAAGGGCATGCTATGTGCCAGTTGCTGAACTAAGTGCTTTTGTGCGATACAATTTCATTCTCAAAACAACACCATGTTTGATCTCTTATTATTATTCATGTATTACACATTAGAAAAAGAAGAGACAAAAGAGGCTAACTACCCTGCCCAAGGTCACACCATGAGAAAACAGCAGAGCTGTGACTCAAAACGGGAAGTCTGGGCTCAGTACCCATACCATAAACCTACATTAAAAAGACTGGTTCCCCTTTAAAAAAGAGACTTGTTCTCAGGGGCCAGAGTCACAGAAGCAGAATCTCTGGGACTGGATGTCAAAAAGTTGACATTTTTCATTGGATCCCTAAGTGACTGTGATGCCTACAAGTATAAAGACCCAGTGGCCTGGAGATAGAAGTCAGTCCATTCAACACACAGTCATAATGAAAGTAACACTTGATAAGTGTCACAGAAGGGTAAGTACATGATATTAAAAAAGTACTGAGTTTAGATGTGGTCAGGAAAGGCTTCCTAAGGGAATTGCTTATACCTATTGCAAAGATAGGTGTTCACCAGCATCAGAAAAGTGAGGAAGCTTTGGGACTTTGATAATGAATTTGGATAAAGGGCTAGGGGGAGGAAAGGGGATGGCCTTTGAAGAGGTGGAAGAAATCCACTATGGCCAGAAGGTAGGAAGGTGGGGCCCCTGCCTAAGAGAAGAGACAAAAGTGGCAGGTGAAAGTGAGCCAGGGTCGCCTGCAGAAGGCTGCGCTGTTTACGCACTGCTTAGTTTCTGCACCCACCCAGGAAAGGGCATTTTTGTGACTCGCCCCCTTCCTCACACACCTTGATGCGATCTGCACAGACACCATCTGTCTCTCATTGGCCATCGGTGGACTATCTGTGGCCCTGCATCAGATCAGGAAGAGGTCTATTTATAAGTTCAGAAGTTTGGACAATGGGTAGCTGTTGCAGGATTGTAAAAAGGGGAGCGACATGGTGGGATTCAGGTGTTTGAAGGATCACTCTGGCTGCAAAAGTCATATTTCAGCAAAGCATTGTTAGCATGACAGGGGCGGTAAATAGGACGCCATGGAGAGATCGCCACCCTGGCTCCTCTGGTTTGGAGGCCGCAGAGTCCTCTCCCACCACTGGGACACTGAGCTTCCTTCCTCCCATACACTCCCAGACCGTCACCCTGCTCCCAGCCCCCTTGGTTCACATACTAACTTTACACAGCAGGGCAGTTAATCCTTACAACTACACTTCCACACAAGGAAATGGAGGGCCAGAGAGGCTAAGTAATGCGCACAAGGCCACACAGCTGCAAGAGTCAAATTTGAAACCAAATGTCCTTTATTCCAAAGCCTGCCTCTGTACTCAATTGCCTCCAGGATCAAGCCAGGCTCTCCTGGGGTTCCTGCACATAAAATCCACATGGGGAATCAGACGCACTCAATTTCCTCTTTAATTTTTCAGGCCACAGAAAGCTGTGAATGAATCAAAGTTTCTTTAACAGACAGAACAGAATTCAAATTGGCTTAAACCAATTAACTCCCGTAACTAAAAAGTCTGATTTTGAGCCCAGTGGGTCACAAGGCCCTGGTCACTCTCACTCCATCTCAGCTGTGCTCTCCCTCTGGGTGGCTTCATCCTAAGGTACACGCTTGCCTGGTGACAATGAGGACAGACACTGGCAGCTCCAGCTTACATCTTACCTGCTTGGCTACCTCAGGTGGAAAAGTGGCTCACATTGGATCCAGAGAAAGTTCTGGGCAGGGACCTCATTGACCAGGTGGGGGCCAGTGCCAGCCAATAGACAGGGGCTGCAGTCAGCCCCAGCTGATCACATGGTCTGAGAGTGGGAAAGCAGCACCCTCACCAGGGGACTGAGATGCTGTTATCAAAGGGAGAGCTGGATAGTAGGCAGAGGAAATGAGTTTTGAGAGCCCCACAGAATTTTCCAATCTCTGCTGTTTTGACTGGTAAGATCATACTGGCTTCACTTTTACTATAAACTCTGAGTCCTCTCCAATGACTGACATTTTGAGAGCCTACTTAACAAGAACTGTGGAAAAAAAGTCTGAAATCCTCTTTTCAATTTTATGTACTTTAACATACAAAACAAATTGAAGAAAGTCCAAAGGGAAGTAGAGTCATTGATTTCATGGGAAATATTAAATAGTGTTCTTAAATAGTTGGAAATTTAATAAGAAGGTAACAAATATGAAAGATGAGCCCTGGCTACTGTGGCTCAGTGGATTGAGCACCGGCCTGCAAACCAAATATGAAAGATGAGAAGATGATTTAGTTTAACAAAGATCTGAGGTCAAAGAGAATGAGCAAAGTTGAAGGACAGAAAGGAAAAGAAAATTATTTTGAAAATTGAGATGTCAGAGAAGGAAGAAATAGTCAATGATGGATGTTTCAAAAAAGCAGAAATCCCTGAACTTAAGGTCTCCATGTTAAAAGTGCTGGGCTACCAAGTATGCTGCTTTTTCAACAGGACAGGTGATGGATCAAGCTGAGCAAGGATGAAGAAGATTTTACTAGCTAACTGGTTTCTCCATCACCATGACAACATCATCAGTGGAAAGTGATGGTGATAGTGTCATAATCTAATTATTTTCTCCACCTTCATTATTTTCTGTGTTCAGGGTGATGATAATTTTTTATTTACCTTATTCCACATAAACTTTTCTTACTTTAAAATTGATGGAAACTAGGTATTATTGTGTTTTGTATTTGATTCAAAGATAATCAGCTAATTGGAGAAAATTTTAAATGGTGTGAGAGGAAAATACTTTTTCCATGATTGTGTTAATAGCACTGTATATTTGGGGGTAAATCCATTTAACTGTGTGTAGAAGTGGGCTCAGCTCTGTCTACCGCTGTCCACCATGGAAGATGAGCATTGGACACGGCTGGTTCAGATTTCATCTTAAGATCAGATGATTTAAAATTTTTTAGGATACTAAAATAGATGGTCATATTCAATCACAATTATCATTATCTTTGAAATAATCAAAATAGCTACTGTTTTAAGTGCTTTCTGTGTGCCAGGCACCATACCAAATGCTTTTCAGGTCCCATTTTATTATGTGAAAAAGTGAGGCTTAAAGAGCTCAGATAACTCGCTCAAGGGGATAAATCTAGGACGCAGCAAAACCAAGATTCACATATTGGGCTGGTCATCCTGGATAGCACCCAACATTAATGCCGACAAACCATAGATTAAATGTGTATTGGGACCAACTAGCCTAACAGTATCCTAAGGCCAAAGAGCTCATTCTTGTCTTTTGCCACTGAGGCAATTACTCAAAAGAGAACTGAGCAAGAATATGTTTTCAGCTACTAAAAGTCTAGCTCATGATGTGCACAGATGTAATCGGCAGCATCTCCCTTACATGTGAAGCCTAATACATGATTATTTTATATTCAAAAATTATATTGACTCTGTGCAAGGTCCTGAGCCCATAACTTCAGGGGCAACAATTATAAGTTAAGATGTAGCCATTCTTTCAAAGAACTTACAATATGGAGCATGGGTGGAAAAAGTTCAGAAGAGCGCTCTATGAGAACACTATAAAAGAACTATAAACCAGGTGTTACAGGAGTTTAAGGAGGGAGAGGAATCCCATCCATTTGTAGAAAGGCTGTCTGTTGTAGTTCTTCTAGATTTGACAGGATGCCGAAGGAATGGAAAAGAGGGTGCGTCAGACAGAAAGAACGGCGTAGGAAAAGGCAAGCAATCCATGAACGTGTGGTCCGGCACACACACTCATGACGAAATGCCCTGGTCTGACTGGAGATACATGTGTGTGTGGGGGGAGTAATGAAAACCAAGTCTAGAAACATAGGTTGCAGATACTGTGTAGATAGATATTTAGCTTTATGGCCAAGCTAAAAAACTGGGCTTGGTTTGCCCGGCAATGAGGAAGATGTGCAGACCACTGAGCAGGGAGGGATTGGATTAGATTAAAAATCTGTTCAATTGGAATTGATGTGATCAGGTGCTTATGACAACAGCTGAAAAAGCATGTAGGCCAGTGATCCTCAAACTTTAATGTGCCTAAGAATCAGCCAGGGCACTTGTTAAAGTGCAGATTTGGACTCGGCAGTTGTGCAATGGAACCTGAGAGTGTGTGTTTGTCACAGGGATCTGCTGCTTACTTCTAAACTGGAACCCACAAGCGAAGTCTATATAAAATGATTCATTGGACATTTTAAAGCGTTTTGCCATTGGTTGATATTTCCAGCTAGTTTTCCATCCAGGCACTTTTTCATTGTTTTGCATTTTCAACTGCAAACTGACACTTCTACTACCTGCCTCTCCTCCTGTCCTTCCATTTCTAACCCTTTAAATACAATCTTGAAGAACAAGGAGC
>VMDR010014271.1:0-23778 GCA_007922815.1 Macrotus californicus | reverse complement strand
AATAGGTATATGCCCTCCAACAAGTCACTTAACCTCCTTCCCTAAGCCTTCCTTCCTAATCACGAAGCAGAGGTGAACTGATTTTTCTTAGATACCTCTATCTACACTATACTACCTTTATATATCCCAGAAGTGTTTTTTTAAAAGAAAAACTTAAAATTTGTATTTGTTTTGCATTCCACTCTAACATCTTAGTCAGCAAGAGTCGAGATTTATAAAACCAGTCCTTTTCCACTTTGAATTTGTGGGGACTGTTTTCTCCCTTTACTGAAACCCTCTGGGAGCGTTTGCGTCAAGAGGGAGCTCAGCTAGTGCGCGGCTGGTGCTGTCTCTGGCAGGGAGAGCTGACTGAGGGGTTTTGATGAACTCTGAGGGGCTTCGACCTGGAAAGGGGGGCTGCCATAAAGAGCACACTGCCATGACCCTTTCTGTAAGAAGGAGGAGGCCCAGCTACAGACATTGCCATGGACTTGTGTCCAATGCTTGACGCCTCTCTAGTTCAAGGATGGGCTTTCTGTAGAAGGCAGTGACAGGCTGACTAAAGATCTGAGGTGACTTTTCCTGGGCATGTTACCAAATGTGTCCCAAAGATGCCTTGTGTGATTGACGGTAAAACAAGACAGAACAAAATTTAGCCACTCTTCTCCTGAGGTTTCATGGGAATTGGATCAGGCAAGTCACAGCCAAAGGAAAGCAATAAATGGCATTAAACTGTCATTTTAGGAGACTAATGCCATCAAAATGACAGAGTTGGACTTTTCTACCATCTTCCCCCTTGAAGAACCCTGATTTTGACAATCACCCATGAAGGAGAGTGCTTTTGAGGGAATCTGAAAGTCCAGTTGAGAAGTTCCTGCACGCCATTGGAGCAAAATAAAACCTGAGCTTGGGTGCAGTGAAGAAGGTAAGGCAGAACAGTTTCACTTCTCTGTGTCACTCACTCCTCACCAAGGCAGCACAGCCTGGTGCCAAGGCAGCCCTGGTCACCCTCAATTTCTCCCACAGAGAAAAGTGCATGTGTGCGTGAGCGCCTGGCTTCTCCAGCTGTATGGGACACCATTCACTTCTTTCTCTCCCCATGCAGAACACTGAGTGTCCTGCACAACTGGGAGACAAAGAGACGCTCTCACAGGACATCAAAGGGATGGGATTCTACTGAGCGCTGTGTGGGCTCCACTAGGAAACTCACCCACAAGGCACTGGGAGCACCCTGCCTGTGGATCTCCCTAACTGGCCCATAGGCACGCCCAATGCTGTGCTCATCTCACCCCCCTGCCCCCACCCCCTCACTTGTGGCTGGTGCTCTGTGTATCCGTGAGCATGGGAAGCATGAGCCTTTCAAGAAGTCCAGTAAGCAGGACAGGAAGAAAGCACACAAACTTGTGCATTCAGGGGTCAATACCCTAGAGAAAGCAAATAGGAGGCTGTAAGTGCCCAGCCTGGTTTTGTAGGATGGAGAGAAGGCAGATAATTTAAGAATTCCCTCCAAAGAGGGAGCAAGAAGTGTGGAATAGGTGTATCCATTACCATATGTACTTGATTAGTTATTAATAATAAAGAAAGCAAAGGGAATTAGATATTGAACTTAATAAATGGGGAACATGAACCTGTTTGCTTCTGTAGGAAGCTATAGCTTTACAATCCAGGGAATCGTAGTGCTGCTCTGCCAGGGGGCTTATCACTGCTCCTTTCCCCCCTCCCACACTGGATTGTTGGGGGACAGAGGGGATGGTGTTTGATCATAGAGGCCTGTCAGTCTAACTAGGAGGTGAACCCTATCAAAAGCCTGCAAAAGCTTAGGAGGTTGGTTGGGTATTTTGAATAAGAACCTGGTCTGTCCCAAACCCACACTAATATAAGCCCAGGGGAACAAAGAAGTTCTCTCCTTCTCTGTCTCTCTATTGCTTGGTCACCTGCACTTGCCTGGTGCATTCGCTTGTTTTCTCTCGCCCAAGAGTAATCAACCATGTGGGTCTAGCAGCTACTGGGGCCTGCAGCAGAGTGCATGGGCCCCAAAGGACTAAACTTTAGTGTAGAGCAGGAACTCTGGCTTTTGCTTTGGCCTTGAGGACATGGTTGGATTTTTTTCATGGTGGGGTGGATGGAAATGGGACAGGGGGACAGAGAGGCAGCCTTCCACACAAATAAACCACCTTGCCACAACACAATCTCCCTTGTGTGGGTCCTTGGAATGCTTTCCTTGAGACCCCATAAAAGAGCCTGATTTCTACTGACAACATATCCATCGAAAGACTCTGGGAAAGCCTCAGAGTCTCCGGAGGGATTTCTCCCCAGAAGCCAGTCAGAAAAGACTGGAGAAGGTGACTACTTCCTCAAATCGAAGACAGCAACATGAGACTTCAAGGAACATGCAAAACAAGGGAACGTGATACCAAGTGTTAGAGTAATTCAGTTTAGAGAGAGAAGGATAAACCTATACATCTCTGAGTTTTCAGCAAAATAATATAGACAAGAAGCCAATTGCGAGCCTACTTGTTCAAGAAGGCTCCCATTTCCGCCCCATCACACCATGTGGCTGCGTTAGTTTGCCAGAGGCAGAAAGCTTTAGAGGTTCGGGAGGCTCAAAAGCTTATATAACCTAAAGAATGGTCTCACAAAACGAAATTTTGCTGAACTTGACATAGAGTCAGAGTAGACTCTACGTTAACTTTTGCTATCGAAATTAATACAGTGAAAGTTTTCAAACTAATTGGTACAAATTTTTTTCAAAGTAACTTGCATTATTAGACTAAATTTAACTTTTTCTCAAGAATATTTTGAATGAGTCTAGACCATTTTTCTAGTGAAACTTTTCAGTGGGAAACTTAGGTGAACCTTGGCCTCTGTTTCATAACTTCTAGCAAAACTAGATGAACTGGACAGACTAAACAGCCAGCGGAGCGGTGAGCTTGAGCAGGCAGGCCAAATCAGGGTTACCACTGGATTTACACAGCCCCTGAGCTAAGAATGACTGTTATGTTTTTAAATAATTGAGAAAAGCCAAGAGAAGAATATTTTGTGACATGTGAATATTACATGGAATTCAAATTTCCACAAATAAAGTTTTATTGGAACACACAAATGTCATTTAAGGAAATTTAGCAATGATTATTAAAATTCGATCCAGCACTTTAACTTTTCCTACAAATGTTCTCACAGGTATGTGCACACATTTATGAGCAGGGACATTCCCTGCAGCATTATTTGTAATGGCAAAACACAGAAAACCACCTAAAGGTTTATGGATTGCGGTCCACTTACACAAATGAGCAGAAAGGGTGGAATGGGTCTGTATGTTCTATTATGGAACAGTCCCTGGGTGTATGAGTTTCCTGGTGTTGTAGTCACAAATGACCACACATTTTGTGGCTTAAAACAGCTTTATTATGTTATAGATCTGGTGGACAGGAGTCTAAAATCAGTGTCACAGGGCTCAAGCCTGGTGTTGGCAGTGATGACGGCTGCTGAGGGATCTAGGGAAGAACCCCTGTCTGTGCCTTCTCCAGCACCTAGTGCACTGGCTCTCCTCATCTTGTGGCTCCTTTCTCCGTCTGCAAAGGCAGCAGCACAGTTTCCTCAACTCTTTGACTCTAACCTCTGCTTCCATCATTACATCTCTTCTCTGCCTCCCCCTGTGTGGGCCCGCCCGGGTAGTTCAGGATAATCTCTCCTCTAGATCTTTTATTTAATTACACCTACAAAGTCCTGTTTGTCATGTAAGGTTTACAGGTCCTGGAAATTAGCATATGGACATCTTTTGGGGGGATATTATTGAGCCCTTCACACTAAATATACTTATAGGTAAAGATAGCAAGATACCCAGTGATGTGAATAGAGTACGGCCATTTGTGTAAAAAATGGGATAAGTATGTCATCTGTGTTCTCATATATACAGAGAGTATCTCTGGAAAGATACCAGGAACCTGGGAACACTGATTTTAGGGGCTGGATTGGAATCATGAATTAGAAGAAAATTTTCCCTTTGTTACTTTTCATTTCTTAAATAGAGTAGGCATCTACCATATAAGAGTTAAACCACGGTTCTGGCCTCTTTCTTACCAAACCTTCACAGGAGTTTCAATAGCCAGGTCCAGGTCTCACTAGCCTATGAGGTTAGGAAGAGAGAAAAGAAAGACAGAGAAAGGAGATTTGATGAAAATCAGTGAACTAATTTTCAGCACGAAGATAACTGAGCATGAACCTGCCCTTCACGGCCAAGCCTCCACATGGGATCCTGATTCCTTTCCACCACGTTTCCCTGAACAGGAAGCACTCTCATCCCCTCAGCTCAGGTTCTCTTGGATTCACCAGAAGACAAAAGTAACTCTTGAGCTCTGAGAGAGTACTGCTTTTTGAAATTCTCTGAGGAGATATGGGCAACGAGTTTTTTTTCTAGTTCACATTTCATTTTGAAATCTATTTCTTGGAGAATAATATCATTTTGGAGTTACAAGGGCTTCAAAATCATCAGGCTCAAACTTCTTTTAAAGATGAGGAAACTGAGATTGACATGTATGGGATGAACTCATCTTTGGTCACAAATGTAACAAATGAGATATAATAAATACTCATTGGCTGTTGGCCAGATGCCAGGCCTCGTGCGGGCTGCAAGGATGATAAGACGTGGCTGCTCTCAGGGAACTTCCAGGTGAACTGGTTCTCAGAGGGGTGGACACAACAACCTGGTTCCAGAGGGTGAATTTCTGGGTAAAGAAACAGCAAGTCTTATACAGTGTGGCCTGTGAATGAAGCTCGATAGGTGAGCCTGCCTGGAGCTGGCATTCTGGACACGGGAATGAACAGCATGAAAAGTCTTGGCATGTTCCGAGGGCTGTGTCTGGCTCTGCAACTCGAGGGTGAAGAGCCAGGAGAGAGGTGGGAGAGAAACTTAAGGGTAGGTGAGTCAAGGTCATGGAAGATCTTATATATGTTCACATTTGTTTCTTCTTTATCAGTTACAAGCAGAGATGAAACTTTCCAAAAAGGGTCAGACAATAAATATTTTGGGTTTTGCAGGCAACATACATCTGTCACATGTTCCTTCTTATTTTCTTACAACACTTTAAATATGCAAAACTATTCTTAACTTGCGGGCAGGATTTGGTCCACGGGTCACGGTTTACTGGCCGTGGCAGGCTAAGGGAAGCTGGAAGTGATGTGATCAGACTTGAGTGCTGGAAAGATCGCTCTGGTGGCAGGCTGTGTGGCCGAGTGATGGGGGAGGGGGTGGAGGGAGAGTGAGGCAGGAGGGGCAGTGTCAAAGAAGACCTCAAAGGGTTTGATCATGATAGTCCAGGGAGAACTGATGGGAGCCAGGAGCAGGGTGGTGGCGGTGACGACACTTTTTGATCGCTGGGCTGGATGCACACATGTAGGAATGAATGAGCGTGCCCCCTGGACATAGTTGTCCTTGAGAGGAGGGTGACAGGTGGTAGAAGGGCGCCATTAGCTTCAGCTGCCTTGGGGCATGGCTTCGCCCTGAGGGAACAACACAAATACTCTGAGCAGGACCCCCTTTTCTGAGGGCCCCCCTCCAGCTAGTGGCAGCCCCAGAGCAGAGCCCAGCTCTCCTGCCTCCTGCTCAGGTTTCACCCTGGGATATGGTGACTCTTTTTTGCTACAGGGTCAGAGTCTTATTTTCTCTTGAAAGGAAGCATTTCCCCAGAATATGCTACTGCATCTGCCTGCCCTGAGTCTGGGTTTTTATTCCAACTTTATTCTAACTGCCTGGAGTGCCAGGCAGCTCAAGTGTTCAACATTTCACCCCATTCCTTTTGTTTACCACCAGGAACCGTTTCCTGTTTCAGGTGTAAAAGATAGGGCCAGAGCGCAGGGCCTCTGGGAAGAGCGAAGTCCCCGGTTTATTAGCAGCTGGGCCGGGATTACATCTTCCTTCTTGTGGGAACAGGGCTGTCTCCCCACAGACAATTTGAGTGCATGCTCTTTGCATGTTTTTTGTCACTTAGATTACTTATGCTATTTATTGACCCATTTCCCTTTTATCCCACAGCCCATCTCTGCCTCCCTTATCTCTTGGTCCCCTTTCTCTGGAAGTGCCCCTTTCATCTCTTCAGGGTTATCTTTCTCCCCCCAGGACATGAATACTTTTCTCAAGGTTTCCTTGCAGTTCCCAGGGTAGAATTCATGCCCTTTTTACTTGTGTTTCCTTCTCAGATACTTTAATGCCATTTCTTAAATTATGTCTTTACAAGTGAGTTGCTCCTCCTGACTAGTGTATGTTTTTAAATACTTCAAATACATTGTGACAACAGACTAAGTTTTCTACATACCTTTTCTCTGCTATCTTACTTGATAGCGATTTGTTGTTGAATCTGGAGATTTGAAGCGGCTTCCCTTCTGTTGTGCTCAGTCAGGGTGCAGGCCTCCTTACACTGTGCCTGGCCCTTGTGTCTGCGGCTACTCAGAGCGCTGGCGCGCCCTCATTCATAGCCCACTGAGCACTGCGTTCCACAAAGAGCCCTTCTCCTTGTGCCTTAGCTTCTGTAGTCCTGGCTCCATTGCTGGGGCTTTTATTTTCTTGGTTGTTTTTGTGTTTTGTTATTGCTTCTGTCATCTATTGATCGTTTTATGAATCTTTTCAAACACAGAAGTCAGCCGTTTGTACTCGGACCTTAAATTCTTCATCTGAAAGGGGGTAGGTATGGGGAAGAGACGTTGGGTTGTTGGCTAGCTGTTCCAAATTAGAACATTGTGTTCTGTTGTCTTCGGGACTCGCAGCTGTGGAGGACAGTCGCGCAGCAGCGGTGACAATGCCGACAGTGGTCATCAGGGTTGTAGAAACATGTACCAGGTGTTGGCCACGTGCCACATCCTGTGCTCGGGCTCCTTCATGGGGTCCTCACAGCAGCTTCCTCAGCTAAGGTTTTATCATGTCATTTCCCAAATGAGGAAACATCTTAGAGCGATAATGAATTTTCCCAAGGTTGGGAGATGGTACCAGCATTCCCCATGACTGATCAGACCATTTGTTAACAATTTGGGTCGCCATATACACATACACGTTTTATTCAGGCACCATCAAAGGCTTCGGCAAGGCCATGAATATTAGTTTTAATGTTTGGCTTTGTTTTGTTTTATATTCTCACCACTCACTGCTCCCAAGGACTGTAGTTTGGGAAATCTACTGTTTCTGGGTCCAAATGGTCCCTAACGTGCGACCAGCAACTGAGGCTGACGTCTTCATCAGGAAGTGCCAGGACCCACAATACTTTCAGGAGCCTGAAACAATGTTTTAATTTCTTTTAAAACCAGAAGAAAATAAATGAACCGTTATATCAAAGAAAACGGTTTTTACTTTAGATTTTTTTTTATTGTTGTCCAAGTACAGTTGTCTCCATTTCCCTCCCACCATTCCCCCCACCCCAGCTGTCCCCCCCCACCCCCACTCAATCCTACCCCCCTTGGAATGTGTAACTCTGACATATTTGCCTTTATGTTACTGCAATGCATACAAAGCCCTCCCAGCAAAGACCTTCTGCGGAGCCAGCCCAGGGCTCTGGGCCGCTTTGCTCTCACAGCTACACTCAGTCTGCTCCTCTGAGTGTGGAGGGAAGAGAAGGCTCTGGAGTCAGACTGTCTGACTGGAACGCTCCAATCGGGCAAGTTCCTTATCTCCGCTGAACTTCAGCTGCCTCCCTGGTGAGATGGGATTCCTGTCCCTTGAGGAAGGAATGAGACCTTGTAGGTGGGATTAACCTGGACTAAGGATTCCGGGGGCGTTAATCAGTTCTCATCACTGCCCACTCTCCCTACCTGAGCTGTCTGTATATGAAATTCAGAACACTGGGAAAGCAGCATATAAAAGAAAGAGGTGGTAAATTACCAAACATCACATTATCAGAGCCACCCAAATAAAAATGTACTTTATTTGCAGGCAATATTGAACTCTTGCCCATGAATTTTTGCCTATCATCTCTGAAGGCTGTGGGAGACAGTGGTTAGAATTGAATAAATGGGTCTAGATCCAATTGCCCAGGTTTGAGTTTTGATTCACTTACTGGCTGTGGGACCTTGGGACGTGTGTGGCCCTCACTGGGCTTCAGTGTTCTCACCTGCGTAGTGCGAGAATTCATTGTCACTGCCCCTTTGGAGTTGTTTTAAGGATTGAGTTAAAGCAAGGGGAGCTTCTGGAATAGAGCTGAGCATGTGGTGACAGCCCAATAAATATTAGTTACATTGTTCCTATTGTTATGATTAACCCCGAAAATGAGCTGCTTTCAGAGATTCAGCCCTCATACCTTTCCCCTTGTACTTATCTATGGATTCTTTGCTTTCTACACCTGTTTGTTTGCCCATCACATGTGAGGCACCGCCCTCTCTGATAGTTTATTGTAAATCATTCCCTTTGGAGATGTGGAGTCTGAAGAGGAGTGCCTTTTATCCAGCAGAAGTCTAATGCAACACCATGGGCCATACACCTGCCTGACTCTGAGTGGCAGCCACGGATCAAGATTCTGATTGACACAAGCAAAGCGGGGATTTAATCAAAGATATGGTTATAGAGGATGGGGAGTAGGAAGCATCAGGGAATAGGGGGTACAGAAGCCACAGGATTTGCCCCTTGGAAATGGCCAGAGTCCACAGGTGCTTCAAAGAACCAAGAAGCAGGAAGATGCATAACTACCTTATAACTAGCACAGCCTGGTCAGACTTTGCCCCCTTCTCCTCGGCTGTCCCTGCTGCAGTGACCTGGCAGCATTCCTTTCTCCTTGCTCATGATTCACTCTCAGGATCAGATTGGCTGAGCTTGGGTCATCGCCAGTCCTCTGCCTCTACCAGGGGTGGGAGAGAAGGAAAACATCTATTCCTCCAGCTCTTGGCTCCAAAGAGGGAGGGCACGCCCATGGCCTCCTGTCTTAAGTCTGTGTGCTCTCAAGGATAGGAATGGATGCTCAGCTTCCCAAAAGGGCAAAGCATCCCCACAGTCGGCCAACACCATCATGCTGTGGGGAGTTTGAATAGGAGGCGCTGGCTGTGTCCTACTCATTGGCTCTGCAGGCAGAGGGCTTGTGTATCTTCTTGGGGTTGGTTGGTACCCTCTTTTCGTTAGCTGGGTTTTGGTGATAACATTGAGGAGCTGTGTGTCCCATCCCATGCCTTTGAATCCCTCTCGACACATGCAGACTGCCCCAGACCTTAAAAGAATTGTCCATGAGCACTGGGTTTCCAGTCCTTTGTTCAATCACCTTCACCCTCAGGAAGCACATCCATTGTATTGAACACAAATGCCTCTGTTGGAGCTTAAGAATGTCTCCTTTTCAAGATTCACTAAAGACCACTCCCCTCTCCTTTTTCAAAACCGATCTCTGTACAGAATACATTTTTTTGGTTGCTACAGAATGGGGACTGGACTTCAGGGACAGAACCAGAGGGACTGTGGCTTGTGCAGGAAGAGAATGGAGCGGCCGGTTCCCTGTAGATGTGAAGCCAGATCAGGCAGGAGGGTGCTGCAGGGGTCCTGTCTATCTCTCTCACAGTCCCCAGAGCAAGCCCTGGTGGCAATGGGCTGTGGGGCCCAGGAAGTCAGCTCAGGTTCTCTCTGAACCCAGCTCAGTGCCACTAAGGTTTGGTCTGGACCTTGCTGCTTAGGTGCTGTTGTTTTGCTGGCTATTTTCCCAGGAAAGGACTCCAAGCTAAGGAGAAAGTGTGACTATTAGTCTGGTTTGGATATGGTAACTTTCAGTGAAAATCAGTTTTTCACCTTAGTTTTGCACCCTTGGCTCCCTCAGCTCCAGAGTAGCCGCTGCCTAAGCTTCAGGCTTCTCCCAGAACAGCGAGGCCCTGGGCACCGCAGCATGAGGATCTGAGAAAGGGCTCTGTGAACCCCATGTCTGAAGTCGGGGGGAAGGGTGTCCTTGAGTTGTGGAGCTGCACAGCGTCTTTGCAATGCTACAGGGGTTTTCCTGAGGTTTAGACTTAAAATCCGTTTGTTGTTTTTACAGATCAATATAACGTTTGAGCAGAAGGAGGATTTCAGAGCTCATCAAGTCTAATGTCCATCTTATAAACGTGGAAACAAAAACCCAGAGGGATCAAATTACTCGGTCAAGGTCTTATATTGAATGACTTCCAGAGCAGGACTTGAGGCATTTATGCGGTAACTGCCAACCTAGTACTTTTCACAAGGGGACATTCATACAACAGTGGGGATCATCTCCTCTTCTTTCATTCGCTGGATAATTTATTTGTCTTTAAGCTTTTTTTTTTTTTTTTTGACTACTTCCCATGTGCCCATTGTTGTTCAAGACGCCAAGCAGCCTATTTTGTTTGAAATGTCACATATTATTAGCTATATTTAGTGGCGTCTCTGATTTTATAGGTAAATTGAAGCGCTAGAACCATAGTCTTTCCATAATGATAATGTTTTAAAATGAAAAAAAAATGTAATTTGAAAAGAGCTCCAGTTTTAAGTTCTAGTTCAGTTACAAACTGAACAATTTTTGTTGCGTTTCCAGGGGAGTGCCTCTCCCCATTTGCTGAGATATGTAAGGTGTGCTGGGTGCATGGTGGCCCTTGAGCTGTCCAGGTGTTTGCTGCAGACCTTCTCAAGGTCACACTTTCTCAAGGGCTCCGTGAAATGGTCGGGGGTCAGACTGCCAACGGTGACTCGCTCGTCTGAGGCTACTGGACCCCGACAGCATGGTGGCCAGACAGCCACATGCTGGCCTCACCCTCACCCGTTCTGAATTTAGGGAAACAGATCGAAGGCAGAAGGCACAGGGCCAGCAGACAAGGGCGATAACTTGGGTGGTGTCATAGTTAGGGGACTGGGTTTTACTGAGTTAAAAGCTGACACGTGTAGGGCTAGCTGATTACTTCCAATCATGCAGACTTGGCCTAGAGGCGTGTTCCTGGCCTGGCGGCTGTATCCTAAGGCATTTGATTATGAAGCGATCTGGGACTTGCCTTGGCTGGGGTTGGAGGTGTATGAGGAACTAGCTGAAAACCTAATGAATGAATTTCAGGAATTTCCAGGAATACATATTCAATGCGCCACTTTTTGTTGAAAAATGAATAAATATAGCATGTGGGAATGAATGAAGCACTTAGCAGAGCTTTTCTCCGCTGGCAGAGAGCGTGCGGTGCATGTGTGCTGGGAGCCTTTGGGAAACAGCAGAACAAGGAACGCTTTGTTGGGGACTGAGAAGGGGCTGGGATGCTTTCTGCGTGTCACACGAGCCTCAGCATCATCACTCTGAATGCAACACAAAAATTGTTTTATTTCCAGGACTTTTTTTTTTTTTTTTTTTAATTTGACATAGGCCTTTGACTTGATGCTAGACTTTAGTTTCATGGCCAAAGCATACATCCTGGAGGAATAGTTACCTTTTCTTTACTTAAAACAAGGACAACAACAGCGTACTGGCTGAATCTTGTATTTATAAAGTGACGTTTTCACATCTGCCTTGTGAATGTCTTTCTTAGTCAACTGGTCATAAAGAAGGGAAAGATAAAAAAGGAAAGAAATGGGAGTAATTGAAGTAAAGAATAACTTCCTTTTTATTAGGTTTAACTTGAAACCAGGTATCATGTTTATATATATACTGTGGAAAATATTTAACCTATTCATAAAGGTTAAGTAACTAACTGATAAGCTTTGTACGGAAAGAATGTTTAAACGCTCCCATTAAACTCCAGCCGTGCCAGGCAATTTTTTAAATTTTCAAATGCATAACCATTAGGGAACTGAAAAGGAGTCTGAGGAACAGAAAGAATTTCTGGTGAACAAATACAGTTGTTCATTGTGGAAACTGTTGTTACTTTATATATCAGAGGGTGCAAAGTGAGTCAAAAGTCAAAATAACAGGATTTAGATGAAAGCTTTAATGATACAATTTAGTCTTTGGTAAAGGCTAAGATAAATTCCCTCAGCTGCTGGCTGGAGGAAATCAAAGGGGCAAGACATTTTATCTGGGGCTCTTTCTCTATAAATAATACATGAAATGATTAGAATAGCAAGGTCTAGAGGTGCAAACAGAACTTTTGGGAGACTGGAAAAACTGTTTATGAGGATAAAAACTCGGCAATGATACATTTTTAGATTTCTTCTTTGAACAGAATGACGATATGATTTATCCTTTGACCAGGGCACTGTGAGAGTGGAAGTGGACAGTCTTAAAATCTATGCCAGCACAACGGGCATTACCCAGGGCTATCACGGGAAATCCCAGCACATGTGCTCACCCTTTTTTTGAACTGCTTTTTATGGCTCCATTTTAAATGCAAAGAATTAAATAGGCCATCATTTTTGTTTGTTTCTTTTGGCGGGTTGGGGGACCCGATGTACATTTTTAAGGATTAGTGCTATTTCTGTTGCATTAAAAAATACTTATAAAATCATCAGACAATAAAATATATAACTAAAAAGTGAACATCCTGTGCACATTTATAAAGAAGTGAAAAATAACATACAACCCCATCACCCAGAGTTCAGTCACATGGCCACACTTAAGTGCAAGGGAGGCTGGGAAATATAGTCTAGCTGTGTGCTTAGGGAAAGGAGCAGATTGTGGATTTCCATGATCACCTAGCACTCTGCCACAGTTTAGCAAACCTGGTTATAGCTCGAATGTCAATCCTAGAATTACAAATACTGGTTTTCCCTACTGTGACCTCTCTTATGCACTTTGATTAGACTAGTGGCATTATGATATGATTAGTATGGCATGAAATCATGTTTTCTCATTAATACCTAGGATAGTTCCTTGGTGGGTATATATTTGTCAAAAAAATGAATGGATAACATTATATGTTATTTCATGGGAAAGCCTCAGGGACTCACTGAGGTTTTTTTGTTGTTTTCTGGTCTCTGCTCCAGGAATCTGCAGTAATACATGGGGGAGACAAGGTCACTTGAAGTTTCCTTTAGAACAATGAGCCTCACAGGAGACCTAGGAAAAACGGAATGGAGGTCTTTTCTTTCCCTGGGTGGCCCCGCTCAATCTCCCCAAGCCTCAGCTACTCAGCAGCCCTATTCCCTGTGATGTCAAGATGATCTTTCCACAGGCTTCCTCACACTCTCTCCAGCCCCCATCCTAGCCCAATTCCCTTGGGCTCAGTGACTTCATCTTCTCACTGGAGACTTATATTTTAAAAAGGGCAACTGTTAATCCTGAGGAATCATTGACTGATGAGTTATATTGGGAAGGAACTTGGGATTCTGATTCTGAAAAGGGCTACCACATTGTATTTTTTTTTTTAAAGTTACATTAGAAATTTAACGTTTTCCCAGGGAACAAAAGTAATCGTTTAAATGAAGAAAAATGCATACCATGTGTAAATTCTAGAGAATTTTTTACAAATGGAAATTTTGTACCTTAGAATGAACAATCTTCTTTTGAACCCTGGCTGTATAATCCCAAGGTAAACAGGAGTAAAGCCTGTGTGCCTTTGATGCCTTGAGTTCTTATTAACGAAAATGGGGCAAGAATGAAAGCATTTCTGCAACAATCGTGCAGGGGATTTGAGCACCCACTTAAGGCTGTAACCAGGCCAGAATTTTCTTTTTGAGGCCAAGGAGAATCTGGTCCAAAAACATGAACACAACAGGAATGTTTCTGGTCATTTTTCTCAAATCCACCAGAGGGTTCTCAGTGGATTTTCTGACAAACTCAGCCTATATTCTGCATCTACAAGACAAGGGAGCATTTATGTAAGATGTTTTTTTCCCTACAGCTTCAACCCTCACTTTCTCCTCGACATCTGAGAAGCGAGACCACAACTGCATAACATTTTATAGATCTGCCTGATTAAAACCAGTTCTCCCTATAGGTCACATCATGTATGAGACACACGGTTTTTGTCAAGAGACCAGCTACTAGCAGAAAAGGTTTTGATGCTATTGCTAGGAAGAAATTAGTAACTAGATCCTTGGTCTGTTTTAAGACAACTTTATAATTATACTGTTTCAGTGGTAAACCAGACCCTTGAGCCAAGGGTAATTTGGAAATTCTAGATTTGTATTCTTCCCCCCCCTCCCCTTTCTTTAATGTTCATCTTTGCTGCCTCTCCATCTTCTTTCTTCAAACATATAATTTTCTTCCATTCCTTCCTCACTCCTGGCTCGTTGTTTCTGTGACCCTTTGTCACAAAGGACAAATGCAGCTTGTTCCCCGTCATCCTGAGACATCCTGAGCAACAATCAAGGCTGTGTATGCACGAATCTAATTCTGGAACGTGCTGTTGCTCCGTGAGGGCGTCACCGGCTGGCTCCCTGGTTTGCCTCTGGCATTGGAGGTTCACAGGAGGCTTCACCTCGTGCTTAAACTGTCTGCGCCTCCAGGGGTTAATCTCTGCTTTCTCCGGCTAGAGTCACACTGCAGATGACTTTCTTGAACTCTTCATTGCTTTCTGATTCTGTCAACTTTTTAGGCTCAGAGCTCTTTTGATATGAAAAGATTTATTAAATATTAACACTAAAAGCAGGGCTTCCCTAGGGAAAAAAGTTTTCTAGTCTCACTTGAGTTTCACATCGTGGTCTCTCTTCACAGTTTTCTTCCTTCACCATCCCCGAGTCTTTTTCTGGTGCAGTTGTGTTTCTTCTCTTTTAAGCTATATTTTGGGATGGTTAAAAAAATCTTTTAAGTATATCTTGAAAGCCATAAATTTTCATTTCAGCTGAAAGTCATCCAAACCTTATGCATTTCAGTGGAGCACGCCCTCCAGCCAGCCTCTCTCTGCCAAAGACCCTTCTTCGTACCTGACCAAGTCTCTCTAGGCTACGGCTGGAGTTACAGTGACCCCTCCAAGATCTTGAAGGGATCGGGGTCACCAAATTCCAAGTTGCTCTTTTCGCATGGCGCACTGGCGGGAGTTGTTCCCGTCCTCTAGACTTGACACCATCTCAGCCTCCGGTTTGCTCTTTCTTCCTTCGTTACCTTTTCTTCCTTTCGCCGTTCCTCACTGCACTTGTGCTCAGTCTGCCTCTCGGCCTCCCTGCGCCCCGCGAGCACTTAACCCTCGGCCGAGGAACCAGCTGCGGGGCTTGCGGCCACAGGGCCAGCCGCCGCGGTAGCGACAGACTACCGAGGGACTGCCAGAGTTTCCCTGGGAGACAGCTGTTTTCCATTTCAGCAATCTCAGCATGGTGGCTTTGTTGGTTGTCTTCCCACCTCTAGGTTGGTCTTACTCGGAGCTGAGACATAACGAAGCATTCTCACTCAGCCTTTTGGGCCCCGCTGCTCCAGCCCTGCCCCCGCCAACCCCCCTCTGGGCGTCCTGCGCAGGCGCCGGTGGGGTCCCGGTGGGCCACCTCCCCACTCACCCAGGAAAGCAATGAAGGCAATTCCAATCCGGCCACTGGCGAGGAAAACTGGTTGATCGAGTTATGACTGAAGGGCTTTTTAAATCGCCCCCTAACTCCGAGAGAAGGGAGTCAGTCCTGAAGGCGGTGGGACCCTGGGCTCCTGCCCGCAGATAAAGCCAAAGCCGCAGGAGGCCGTGGCTGGAGCGGCTGGGGGCTCTGCCTCGGAAACACTCGCAGGGCTGCCCGTGGTGCAACCAAGTCGTGCCCGTTTTAAGTGGAAACATCCCGGGTGGGAAGGTGTATTCTGAGAATGGAATGCTTTGTAGCTGTTGGACTTGGGGGGCAGCGGGGCATGCTAATAAATGAGAACGCTGCTTAAAAGTCCACCTTTTCTGCTTCTAGGCCGATCTCCTCAGGGAGCCCATGATAAAGATCATTAATATTTTCCCTGTAAGTAACAGAATCAAAGAGCAGCTTTGCTACCTGAACTGTCTGGAAGACAATTAGGTTGAACACTTATTAACTCTTTGAGAGCCTCAGTTACCATAGAGCCGTGCATGTGTGTGTGTGTGTGTACATATATATACACACACATATATATTATACATATACATATAATAGAAATATATAATCCCTCCAGTTCATGGATAAATGCACAATCTCTCACATATACTCTCTTTGTATGTGCGCATTTCCCTCTGCCTGTATAATTAACCTGGCTCTGCAATACTTGTGTGATGGTGGACATGTCAGGTAATGTCTCTGCGTCTCAGCTGGCCCATCTGTGGAATAAAGGAATCGAACTGGCCGGTGTGCTTGGTGAGGAGATGTCTCCACTCTACTTCATTCCCTCCATCCGGCACAGTTCTGGGCATGTCACCAGCTCCCAGTGCGGAATGATGTGCTACTGCCTAATCGTCCTTAGGAACCACCCAGCTCCTAAGGTAATGACGATTCCTAACATTCTATGATTCTAATATTTTTAAACAGTGATGTCAGGAAATTACTGGCAGTGGGGAGAGTGAAATATAGTCATGTGCTACTTAATGACGAGGATGCCCTCTGAGAAATGTGTCGTGCGACAATTTCATCATGTGCGAACATCACAGAGTGCACTACACAAGCCTAGATGGTGTGGCGTGCTGCACACTGAGCTCTGTGGTACAGCACTGCCATATACCACGTGGACAGCGTTACACGGCGTGTGACTGCAGTCATTAGATCAGCATGCATGTGTACTCTAAGAGACACAATGCTGAGTAATAACCTACTTGGCTTAGTAAAAAAGACCCAGTTAGAGATACATAATCTCTTCCTTGGAGACTTGATTGGCCTGCTTAGTTACAGGCAAGTGACAGACTTTATCTAGCTTGACTTTAGCAAGACTTTTGACTCAGTCTTGGGCAACACAATTGTCAATAAACCCAAGGTGAGGCCCTTCCATCTCAAACAGATTACAAATTTACCCCAGTTCAACTATGCCTTGCACAGACTAGTGGCTTAAACCTATTAAATGTCACCCTTCTTTAAAAACCAAAAGCAGCCTCTCCATTGGCTTCCTGATGATTTGCCAGGCCCTCAGCTTGACATTCAAGCTTCACTGGGTTTTGGCCACCTTTTCCTTTCAACATTATTTCTAAGAGTTGCCAGGAGATGCATCTCTTGAGTGAAAAGTCTTCTAATTACTTTATTCCTTCCTGTGGCACCCCTATCCCACCCACATTCCTTATTGTCCCAAAGTTGCTGGGGTAAACCTGGAATACTTGCTAATACAAAGCCAATTCCCCCACCTCCAACCCCACCCTTCTTAATCCTTCCTTTAAAGTCCAGATCAGGAGCTACCTCCTCCACTGAGGTTCCCTGGTAGGCCTGTGATGGAGGGAACTTGCCTTCCTCTGATTTTCCAAGTCACCTGTAGTCTGCATGACACTGTCTTGTCCTTGTTCCTGCAGCCCAGTCACTTCATAAAGTTCCTAGAGGAATCTGATGGAACTCAAAGAATGTCTGAGGCCCTCAGGAAGGGAGGAAAGGCTGGAACTCAAGATGGCTGGGAGAGTTTAGATGTAGAGACAAATAAGAGGTAATTTCATATGAATCTAAATATATGATTCAGTGTCCAGCCTGCATGTCCACTGGTGGTAAGTGTAGAAGAACAGAAAGGGCGTGCCAGGGGAGGCAGCAAAACTTCCTTGACTTTGTGTGTCTTTAAGGTTGGTTAGGATGATTTAGGAAATCATTATCAAACAGCCCACGGATTTTGTCTGTTTCTCTTAATCAAACTAGGAAATGACAGTAATATTAAAAATTGCCTGGTTAATAGATCCGGCATGAACATATGGTTATTTATGGATTTGTTATAAAAACAGATAAACTTGGAAAAGTTTTGACCAAAAAGTTCCCTCAAAGAGAGAGATTTTTATTGTTAGCAATTGCCTTATTTGGCTTGGGTTTTCTGGAACTTAACCAGCAGGGTAATGACAGTCTTCCTAAGTGGAGTGTAGGTTGAACCCAAACAAGTGACTCACCCTTGCCCTCCCTCTGCTTATCTTCCTAGTCAAGTGGGGGTCTCATCGCTGGCAGGGGCCCCCCTAACTCAGCTTTTACTGGATTCTTGGGTAAAGTTTTTCTCCATCTCAGTTACTTTACCTCCTCTTTATTGGGAGCTCTACTCTGAGATCAAAGATGATCTATAGCAGTTTATGAGAAACAAAGGAAGTGGAAGAGGGATGCTAAGTTCTTTTGGGGGGGGGGTATGCAATCATGACTCTATCAGAACATCTGGCCTCTGCCTTAGGGTAAGAGCTGGGACAAGGCACAGCCCCTAAGGGTGGGGAGAGGGATGTGTGGGAGACCGATGCATGAGCCTGCTCTCTAGAACGCTGCTCTTCACCCAGAGTCTGATCAGCAGTCCTCAAAGCTGACCGAGTCTCAGGGTCACCCGGGTTTGTTTTGAGCAATGAAGATGCATGGGTCTTACTTAATGACTTAACAGGCCCTTACTGGGTTCTATGCCACTATATTTAAAAGCTTTACTTGTGTCCTGAGGATCAAACAGCAAGAACCATTGACCTAGTCTCCTGATATTTAGCAGTCTCCTTAATTTTTTCACCCTTCCTACAAATACACTTACATTTTCCAAAGGGCTCCAGGACAAGAATTTGGTTCGTCCCAATGCCAGTGCATTTGCTGTTGAAGAACAAGGAGAAACTACAAAAAAATGAGAAGGCTTCAGAAATAAGACTATCGATATTAAATTATTTTGGAAATGGTTTTTCCCTCTTATACGATTTTCAGAGAGATTTTGGGAGACACACACACGTACAGAGTCAGGGTGATGAATAAACAGGAAGGAAAAGATTGACTTTTATTGCTTGCTGGTTTAAAGTTAAAAACAATTTTTAAAAAATATTTTGACTCTCCCCTTTTTCCCTTAGAAATGAATCAAGCTATTTTTAAGATGGAATAAGTGGTTGGTTTGAGGAGATGATGAAAAGCATGACATCACCGGGCTATTTCGGTAGAGCAAGAGGAATATGCCAGGTTAGGTCGGGTTAGGTTTGGTTCTCTGCATTTAGGAACTGAACCGCGTCTTTTTCTAATTTGGCTTTACACGGGGGCTGCAGCCCTTCACTGGAGACGGGAAGGAAAATATTTATTCCAAGCTAATTTGTAAACTTCATTTTCAGTTCAAGGTCTGGAATCTAAACTGCTGTTCTGTCCTTCCAGGCGGCAATCTGGAGACTCTCTGAGCATTTCAAAGGGGATCAGGGCGGCAGCCTTCTTCGCAGGCCCCCCCCCCCCCCCCCAGCCTCCTTGCCCCTCCCCCAAATGCCTGCTCTATCTTAGGTCAACTGCAGGCTCTCAGTTTGGAAAGCAAATTCTTAACCTGAACTTTTTGCTCCTGATAAGGGCTCTGTGGATAGGAAAGACATCCCTTATTTATTTAGAATTTATTGTGGAATCTTTTTCTCCATGTGTGTTATTGTCAGCAACTCCTATTTCCCCGAGAAGTTTTGAAATGTTCCCTCTGAATGTTAATATGTTTATAATGTTTCTCCAATGGAACGCCTCACTCCTAATAAACATTCAGCTCCTTGCAAGGAGTCACCCCTGACCCCTCCCTGTTTCCCGCTGTTTGTCCTTGGGGACCAGAGCACACCTTTGGGTGGATGCTGTGAAAGGCTGTTGATCTCTGTTGTGTTGTTTTCTAAACAGACTCGGATGTTGTTTTGTTGTTAGAAGAAGCATTTTACTCTGAAGTTCCTAACCTATTTATGGGTCTCTGATAGATGGTTACTTTTTGGCAGGCTTGAGATAAGCCCGGGTCAAGGAAACAGCTTGCTCTCGTCTTTTCAAGTCTAACTGTCCTTGCCATATCGTCTCATTATTTCCTTTCCTGTTATCTTCAAACATTTTCTCAAAGCAGAGCTTGACAAGAACAGGAAGGTTGGCAAAGGTCTGGCAAGGAGGTTGTTTTTTTTCGGGTTCTAAAATGGATGCTCCCCCCTCCGCCCGCCGCCCCCCATCCTTTCTTCTTTATTACCCACCCCCAGGCCTCTCCAAAGCTGATGGAAAAAAGTTAAGAACTCCTTTCCCTCTTTAAAGAAGGGTCTCTAAGAGGTTTCTAATCAGCTCACTGTCAGCCTGTTTCCTCTGATCAGCTTAAATAGGTCCACTTGAAGTTCACAGCTGCCAAAACCAGTGTGCAGACGGGAAGCATGGGGGCATTTGAGAAGCATTTATGAACTTCCACCCAAGATCATCCAGGAGGCTGAAACCCTTTCTTCTTGATGAAATTAGTGTTTCCCACTAACAGGAGGAGGCATTCCCATTCAGCAAGCTGATTCCCACCTCCCCCTGCCCCCCTAAGAAAATGTAAACTTGAATCCTGTGTCCTTAGCAGGAGCCTGGCGTTTGTGACTGAGGCTACCAGTGAGCTCATCATAAACATCTTGGTACCAATGAGCCTTTCATCCTCCCGTGGAAGTTTTCCGCCTTTATGCCTGAGCAACAAGGACAAAACTGAAACAGAAGTAAGATGCGTCACCTCCGGCTGGTGCAGATGCGTGTTTGGGGGAAGTTGGTCCCCGCACTGTGGCTGCCAGGTCCTTTTCTGAGATTTTCCTGCCGTCTTCAGACGAGAATGGCTTTGTTAACCATTAGCTACTGACAAGAGTGTGTCCATTTCAGCAAAATTAATAAGAGATAGCATTTTTCTTCCTTCTAAATGGCCCATGCTGGTAATTAACATCGCCTTTCATTACTCAACTTGAAAGCCTCCTTCTCAGCCTCCCCAGACCTTGCCCTGGCTTTGTTAAACGGTGGCCTCCAGCCTCTGAGAGGCCTGAATGTAGAAAAAGCACCGGAGACCCTTGCTGAGGTGCCTTGAAAGGCTCATTCCAGAAATACTTAGAGTGCCTACTGTGTGGGACTACCAGGATGAATCAGGCGCAAACGCTTGTGGAAAGGAAACAGGAAGAAAAGATAAAAAGGAGTTGTTTAAAATAGCCCTAATATAGCAGAAAGTGCTGATTACACAGGGTAGGACAGAGCCAGTGGGGCAGGGAGCGCGGCTAACACATGACCTAAGTGCCAGTTTTATGGAGGAGAGGTGACAAGTCAGGGGACCCAGAAAAAGCTGGAGTTCATTGTAGAAAAAGGAATAGAAAGGTTCAAATGAACTTTCCCTACTCTCTCTCTCTCTCTTTGTTTTTTTTTTAGACAAAGAGGTAAATAAAGAGCAATTTCATAAAGAAAATGTAAGTAGGCTCAAGAGAGAATCTTTTTCTTTTTGGTGGGTTGTTTCCATATATATTGAGCCAACAAGGTGTTAGCTGTTGACATTTTCATCATGGTACTGGTGTTTGGTTCTAGCGTAGCCAATTCCCCTGAAAATATGTAAAATATTTTCCTGTCATTTTTTTCCTATCAGGTCTATGCCCCAGGAAGGTCCTTGGTCACAGAAGTAGAAGAAGTGTCACTTGGGGTGAGTTAACTTAAACTTTACATTCCTCATATTTTTAACTATGAACTCCATGTTTAAAAAAGCCACCAAGAAAAACCCACATGCCCAGGAAAAGAGGATGGATTGAAAAGACTGTGGTGCAGCATGTGAAGGGATCGAATTGCAACCTTGATGGCCAGGATTCTTAACTGCCGTGATAAAAGAAAAATAACGTTCTCATTTCTGTGAAGAGTTAAGTACCAGACATTGACAAGTATAGACTAGAAGACTAAACACTAAGATGTTACTAGTGGTTGTTGACGAATGCTGGATAAACAAAGGATCTGAATTTTTCTTCCCTGCGGTTTTCATTATTTTCCCAAAGGTGTACAGTGCACATGTATTACTTTGGTAGTCAGGTGAAACGCTCGTGAGGAATAAGGAAGCTAAGAGGAAGGACTTCTCTATTCAGGTAAGAGTCTTAATACAGATGATTATGAAAATGTCTGGCAGGACTGTCTCTCTTCCCAATGCCACTTTGGATGTCACCAGTTTTAAAAAAGGAAAAAAAACACCCCAAAACCCACACTACCCTGCAGTCAGAACCAAACACAGGAGTCTGCGTCCACCAGACAGGACTGTCATTCAATAACCTCGACGGGGGAGTTCTCATTAGCTACTTTGGTTGAAAACTTGTCAGTTGATTCTTTTACAAATTTGTGTAGTGAAAGAATCATTTCTCTCTCTCTGCTTTTGACGGAATTTAGCTCTAGTAGACCCCGGGTTCCGAATTATTCAAGGGTCAAGGTTGCAGAGGTTGTCCCGGTCCCTTTGTGCGTGTGTGTGTGTGTGAGTCCTTTGTCACCGCCCTCTTTATGAAGCCTGATGACATAAACATCTAAAGGCCAGTTGTGCGTCTAGTGATGGCCTTCAAGCATGCACAACAACAAACCTTTATTTTTGTCTATTATTTTGTAGTTTTACTCAACTTACATAAAGCAGATAGGCTTGTTTATTTCACAATTGGTGGTAAATGTGCAAAGTATCTCAGGTTGTGATCCAGTTGTCTGCAGTTCTGGGAGCAGAGGAAATAGCTTCTGCTTTTATTCACATCCTGCTCCTAAGCATTTGCAATAGAAAAGCTAAGTTGGGGCCACGAGGGGGATGTGGATGGCAGGTGGAGGAGAGAAAGAGAATTCAGAGAAATGGAAAAAAATGCACACCGGTAGTTTGGATTAAAACCAGTTCCCAGCCTCCTTTGGTGTTTTGTGTCATTGAGCCTTACAATATGAAGATCCCCTAAATTAGAGCGACCCCTGTGGGTGCCCCTCCCTCAGACATGAACTGTTTTTTGATGTCTGAGTCACTCAGAATTGTGGGGTGGAAACTTGTAAACAGAATGAGAAAAGCTGCTTGCCATGAGCATGCAACTTCTAAAACTGTTTTGGGTCTTGAGAGAAAGTTCCTCCCTCTTGTCTCTTTACAAACACTCGGAAAGATAGAAAAAGAAACTCAAGGAAATGTTGTCTTTGGGATAGGAGGGTTCAGGGCCTGTCTGTTCCTTGGGGCTTGACAAGAAGCTGCTGACTGAGAAGCTGGAGGTAATCTTGGGAAAAGAGGGACAACCTCAGAGCAGAGAGGCTGGTACAGAACAGCTTGATCTCTCGGAACCTGGGCTGGGGGCAGGAGAAAGCAGCTGCGGAGGGGGAGCCGCAGAGGGCAGAGCTGATTGACCTTGTCCTGAGTCAGGAGTTTGAAGAAAAGATCCCTCTCAAATCCGTTTTATACCAACTAGTGTCCTTGATGCTAGAAATATTTTCTCCTTTTCCCTTGCCTTGCTTCCCATGGATTCAAGCAATTTATAGCAAATACAAATTAAAAACAAAAAGCAAACCCTGGAGCAGGTAGGTGGGGAGAGAAGAAAACAGATAATGTGCCACTGCGGTGGTTGACTGAGCAAGTTAACTCTCAGCTTTCCAGGGTGAGTGAGATGTAGAGAGAAGGTGGACAGGGGAACGATCTATCGGTTGCTTGTTCTTATTCTGTGTGAGAGAAAGAGCACGTGGCTACAGGGAGAGCAACGCCTTTCCTACCACTTGGTAGTGAAGAAATTTCTCCTGGGTGCCTTTATATAGGAGATGCTACAAATGGGCTTGAAAATGTGCTAGAAAACTTTGTCTAAGCATGTTGCTTTTCCTTTAAACTTTCCAGTTTATGTATCCATCCAGCCTTGATTATTAAAATGTATTCAGTGATATTTCATCCTGCTCCTTCTCATACAGAGATTTACAGTACCATTAAATTAATTAAACAAGGAGATCCATGATATTGAGGTGGCTCTAACGCCTTAGTAGCCTACAGAAGCAAACCCAAACCTAAGCCTGTAATTGCCTCAAGGTTAAGAAATGAAAACCTGAGGATAACCAACCACAAAGAAACAAGTAGACTCTTCCTAATAAGGCAAGCAGTTAAGCTATAGCCATTCAAATAATTTCTTGCATAGTTTCCATATCTTCTATGCAAAAGGCTTTCCTCCAGTTCCTGTCTGTGGAGCACTCCTAACCACTTC